>JASTWR010000448.1:0-141878 GCA_030770355.1 Harpagoxenus sublaevis
GTGTCGTTCGGAGTGTTCGGACGCGACGACGCGGACGGAATATTTCTTGACGACGCGGACGTCTAAAGCGATCCATAACATGTACGAGTATGATTCGCGAGCCGGACTCAAACGTTTTTCACCACACACACACTCCCGAATAGTCCCGAAATTTAGCTCGTCGGACGCCGAGCCCGTCTCGTGACATCCCATCCACAACGAATAGAAACTTAGCCGAGCCGGACTCGCGACGTGTATGGGCCGCTTTACGGTTATGTTTACTGTCACGCAACTCATGAACTCAGATCGATCTCTCTTGCGAATGCGATTAATCGAAAATCAAGCCATCTGCAGAGCGTGATGCGGAGCCATCTGCAGTCGAAGTAGTGAAACGGACAAGATTTTTATATATATATGTTATATGTCCGACGTGGACGTTTCTTAAATGAAAATTTTCAGGATCGGAATTTGCATCGTAATATCTCCGCTTGTAGGGCACGTAGCAGAGAAATAAAAACACTTTTCTTATATAAATTTGGTCCCAGCTATCCATTTAGCCTAGTTAGAACTCGATCCGTTCGCTGGTTATCGAGATCTAAAAATCTCTGGTACTCGCAACTCGTCGCGTCGCGTATATAGAGCCACGGCTGTCTCTCGCTCCGCGCGTACTTGGCGCGAGACACTACCGTGTCTCTTGATTAAAAAAAAAGAAGATAAAATCCGAGTGATACGCATCTATGTGTATTCCTATATTGAAGGGAAAAAATTAATATAAAATTTTAGTTAAAAAAACTTGGTGCTGCTAGATTTTAAAATATTTGAAAGCAATAAATAACTAATTTAAAATATTTAATTAATAATTACAATGTGCAGGTAGAAATACTTTTACACATTAATTTAAAGTACTTTTTTTATTTATAGAAATTGTTTCATTAATATATTATTTTGTTTAGCTGCGCCGTTCTTTTAATTAAAATTTTTCAAGTTTTATATTAATTTTTTTTTCAATAGAAATACACATAGATACGTATCACATGGACTTTATCTTTTTTTCTTTTTATAAAGATACTACCTATTATGTTTAATTTTTTAAAAGTACAATAGTTATTTTTCGAGATAATATACCTATATGTAATTGGCGCAATTTAAAGATATTATTTCATTTTTTTGTAATAGCAATCACTTGGATTGAATAAGGTAATGCAATTTTGTGATATGTACCACTTGGGTTTTAATTTTTTTGAAATTAAGATACTACTACTTGGGTTTCTTCGAGGTATAAGATATAGGTTTTTTTCAAGATACATACACCACGCGTGTACTTGGCGTCTTTTTTTTTACCTTTTTGTAAAAGGTAAATAATTAACGTAAAATAAATATTAAATTAATGTTGAATAAATGTTAAATACATATTTTTTAAAATCATTATTGCAAATAAATAACTAATGTAAAATAAATATTAAATTAATGTTGAATAAATGTTAAATACATGTTTTTTCAACCCATTATTGTAAATGAATTATTAATGTAAAGCAAATACTAAATAAACGTTAAATAAAAATTTTCTCTAAATCGTTATTTCAAATAAATAATCAATGCAAAATAAATGTTTAATAAACATTAAATAAATATTATTTTTACAATGAGTTGTAAAAATGTATAATTAATAAAAAATAAATATTAAGAAAACATTGTCTGCTGATTGGGACGGATATGTGTGAATAACCATTACTTATACTGACAAGAAATCACGCAACTGAACAAATACAACACTGCTACGTAACGGACATGTGTAAATAGACCCTATATCATATCGTATAGTTAATAAGTTTGAAAAAATTAACGGGCGACTACGGAACTCGACGTAACACATGCTCCTGTCAAGTGTAATTTCGGGTAGCACCGCTAGATGGTATCGTTACTCGTAAGTAAGATTCAACATTGATGCAATATATACCGGTCGATTGCGACGAAAGACATTCCGCGCGTTTGCGGAATAACTGTTTTCTTTTATTATTGTGGTTTAATGGTTATCTATGACGTTTAGTACCTATTTTGAATTTGTATATTTTGAGATTTTTGGTCCTTAGTATTTCCGAGATTCCGAGTTTTGAGTAAGTTCTTGATTACGAGTGTCAATTGTTCGTATCGTATTTTATGTTCTTTTGTAGTCGTTTGATATCTTTGGTTCCTTTTACGTCTTACATGTTTATTGGCATAATGAGCAGACCAAAGATTTCATCGAAATTAATTATCGTCGCTGTGTAAACTGATAGTAGGTATTCTCCAACCAAGACAAGCTAAATTTCACTGTGCCACATCATGTAAAATTTTTATTGGAACGGTTGAAGTGTAGATTTAATTTCTGAAACTCTCAGTAAAAAGCATTGTAATTCTCCACTTTTATTGATATAAAAGTATGATTTTGGAACTGCAATCTATTTATATATATTTTTAATAAAAAAAGAGAAAGAACAAAATAGGAAGGAGGTTATAAAGATACAAGAGTATTAACCATTATTGAGACGATGAAAAATATTACAATCAATAATTTTATAGTTAATCTAACTTTTTATAAGGATATATTTTTATTTTAAATTAATTTTGTTTTAATTATACTTTTATGTGATGATGAAGCGTAAAATTATATTTTATTTAATTGAAACTGCTAAGATAAATGGAGATAGTGATACTTCATAAAGTAGTAACATTAGCGAATTAAATAATTTTTCGACGGAAAATAGTTGAACAGATAGAAAAGATGTGCTTCTTTGTTCTTTAATAAAATATTTAACTTTTTGAAGTGAAAATAGGAAAGTTGCAAATTACCTGGCAATTGTAGAATCTTCACTGGACAGATTCAGAATTCAAAAAGCACTTGCGATTATCAAGAAGAACAACTTATTAATTAATTCGTAAAAGAAATACATTTGTAATCATTTATTTAATAAAAAAGTAATATACATATGAGTGATAAACAGTTTAAAAATAGATATGAAATCAAATTTAATTCGACAAGTACTATTGAGAAAAATGTAAATTTAAAAAAAAACATTTTTATCTACATATGTTTAATTAACATTTTATTTTATTTTTTGTGACTTTTTTGTGATTTTAGGCAAATTCTAAGTCATATAAAAGTAAGTCAGATCTAAAATAAAAATAAAGCATAAAAACTTGACGTGCTCCGGTCACATTTGATATATACATTTCCACAAGCATATTTTTCTCTTTTATATTTTGATAATAATTTGCAAAGATGTTAAATATATCTGCAATAATATGTCAATAATATACAGGGTTTCTATAAAGTCTGTTGCCACCCCTATATTTCGGAAACGGCTCAAAATTATAAAAAACCGCAAAATCGTGTTTGATCATTTCGAGGGGCTACTGTTTTAAGGAAATTGAGAAAGTTGTCCCCTCAAGGGAGGGCCCCAGGGGGGGTCTCAACTTGAAAATTTTAAATGGAACCCCCTATATTGTAGTACATCGTTTGAAAGGGCATAAAATAAGAAAAATTTTTGCGCAACCCAGAGGTCAATAAGTTGACCCGTTTGGGAGTTATTTAGAGTAAAAAATAAGGTTTTTCGAACTTTGATCCTAAATAACTCCCGAATGGGTAAACGTATTAACCTCCGCTTTATGCCAAAAATTTTCTTTTGACGTGGAACTACGTCTTTGTCGACAGTAAGTAGGAGGTAACATTGGGAGCACAGATGCAATGATATACACTTAAGAACTAATCAACAAAATTTTTTTTTATTATATTGGCAAATTTTTTATAATTTTATTATATTCTTCAGTCTTTTCTACCCCTACTTTATATATAAATGATGAGAAACAATGAGCAAGTTTTTAATTTACACACTTTTTTTATTATATTGATAATTTTTTTTTAATTCTATTATATTTTTTAGCCTTTCCTACCCCTATTTTATATATAATCCTTTAAAATTAGTTCTTTAATTACATACGTTAGAATTTGCGAGGAATACGTATATACATAGAAGCCTAACAAAGCTGAGTTTAATCAACCAAATCTTAAAGCATTGTATATGACATAGGGGTAGAAACGACTGAAGAATATAACGGAATTAGAAAAGTTGTCAATAATTAATATTCAATTGCCAAAATTGAAAGTGGTTGAGATTTGAGCATAATTATTTGCTTATAATTGTTTGGCTTCCTCATTGAGGAAGCTTTTTGAGACTTTTGAGACTTTCAAGAGGAAATGGGACTATATAAGCTATCTAATGACGTATTAATCATTACTCTACGATTATTAGTTTCGAAGATATAAACGTTCAAAGTGTGACATGTTTTCGTTGCATCAGTGCTCCCAATGTTACCCCCTATTTACTGTCGACAAAGACGTAGTTCTGCGTCAAAAATGTGCAGATTAAAAATTAGCACATTGTTTCCTCATTATTTTACTTCTCTTATAAAGTTTCCTCTATGAGGAAGCCAATCTATTATATGTTAATAATTTGGAAAAGTTTCTCATAGAGGAAACTTTATGAGCAAAAAAAAATGATCAGGGTGCAAGTTTTAAATAAAAATTTGGAAATGCCTAAAAAATCAAGGGAAAATTACTATATATATGTGTGTGTGTGTACTTATATGTGTATATATTCAAACGCATCACTCTTTGATTGTTTAAACAAATTTTTTTGAAACCGATGCCAAAATTTTTCATAGGGGGATAGTTTCTTTTTTTGCTTATATATAACTGAAGCTAATCAACCAAATTTTATAGAATTATATATGAAAAAAATGTGCAAGTAGAAATTTGCACATTGCTTCCTCATAGTTTTTAAGTGAGCAAGCAAAAACTTGCACATTGTTTTCTCATAGTTTTTAAGTGAGCCAGTAGAAACTTGCACATTGCTTTCTTATAGTTTTTAAGTGAGCCAGTAGAAACTTGCACATTGCTTTCTCATAATTTTTAAGTGAGCAAGTAGAAACTTGCACATTACTTATTCAACATTTTATTTCGCTTATAAAGCTTCCTCTATGAGGAAGCTTGTTTTTTATTTGATGTACAATTATTAGTAAATATTCTCTAATTTGGCTTCCTCATAAAGGAAACTTTATAAGCGAAATAAAATGTTGATTAAGTAATATGCAAGTTTCTACTTGCTCACTTAAAAATTATGAGAAAGCAATGTGCAAGTTTCTACTGGCTCACTTAAAAACTTTGAGAAAGCAATGTGCAAGTTTCTACTGGCTCACTTAAAAACTATGAAGAAGCAATGTGCAAGTTTCTACTTGCACACTTCAAAGCTATGAGAAAGCAATGTGCAAATTTCAACTTGCACAATTAAAAACTATGAGGAAGCAATGTGCAAGTTTCTACTTGCACACTTTAAAGCTATGAGGAAGCAATGTGCAAGTTTCTACTTGCTCACTTTTTTTATTATCCTAAAAAATCATTTTTTGAAGTCTCAATTATTAAGACTTGAGATGTTCTAACTGCAATTATAAAATTAGCCCTTTTGCAAAAAGACTGGCCCTTTTGCAAAAGGCCGCCCTTTTGCGAAACACTGATCGTTTCCCAATAAAGCTGAACGCACTTTAGGCTTTTTGGCATACATTGGCTGATGCTAGGCTAGACACTTACGTCAGTTTTATTTAAAAAACGATCAATGCTTTTGCAATAAAGCGCCCTTTCGCCCTCTCTCTCTCTCTCTCTCTCTTTCTTTGTCATTTGAAATTTTGGAGAATTTGTACATATATCGAAGCTTTATAAAGCTGGGTCTAATCAACCAAACCATAATGAATTATATATGAAATAAAGGTACAAAAAACTGAAAAATATATTAGAATAAAAAAAAATTGCTACTAATTAATACTAAATTGTAAAAAAAATATCAATTTATGAAAAGTCTCAATTGTTGAGACTTGGGATGTAGCCCTTAAAAGTTAAAATTTTAAGATTTTAGTAATTTTTTTAATTCTACTATATTTTTCAGTCTTTTCTACCTTTATTTTATATATAACTCTTTAAGATTTGGTTTATTAGTTTTTGAGTTAGACATTTAAAATTTCGGGGAATCCGTCCATACATAAACATGAGTCTAATTAACCAAATTTTAAAGAATTTTATATAAAATAGGGGTAGAAAAGACAGAAGAATATAATAAAATTAGAAATAGCCCAATATTTCAAAACTTACAAAAGTTAGAGCAATCAAAGGCATTTCTTAAAAAATTCAAAATTTTATAAAGAAAGAAGCCCTTTACCAATTATCGCTAAATTCAATTCCATCCTTCCTTAAATAATACTTTATCGATTAAAAAAAATTTAGCCCTATATCTCAATATTTGCATAAGTTAGAGCAACCAGGGACATTTCTAAAAAAATTAAAAATTTTTTTAAAAAAGAACCCTTTTACCGATTATCGCCAAATTCAATATCAACCTTTCTTAAATGATACTTTATTGATTAAAAGAAAAATCGGCCCGATATCTCAATATTTGCTGAAGTTAATGCAACCACAAACATTTCTAAAAAAAACTCAAATTTAAAAATAAAAAACCCCTTTACCGATCATCGCCAAATTTAATACCAACCTTCCTTGAATGATACTCTATCGATTAAAAAAAAAACAACCCAATATCTCAATATTTGCGGCAGTTAAAGCAACCACGGACATTTCTTAAAAAATTCAAAAATTCTTTTAAAAAGAACCCCTTTACCGATCGTCGCCAAATTCAATACCAACCTTCCTTGAATAATGCTCTATCGATTAAAAAAAAAACAGCCCAATATCTCAATATTTGCGGAAGTTAGAGCAACCACAGACATTTGTAAAAAAATTCAAATTTTTTTTTAAAAAGAACCCCTTTACCGATCATCGCCAAATTCAATTCCAACCTTCCTTGAATGATACTCTATCGATTAAAAAAAAAAACAGCACGATATCTCAATATTTGCGGAAGTTAGAGCAACCACAGACATCAAATCTGCACACACACACACACACACACACACACACACACACACACACACACACACACACACACACACACACACACATACGGACATTTTTTTAAATGCAATTTTTCGACGTTTTAGAACATTCTGAACACATTGGCAGCGGCAACTAAAAAAATTTTTTTTCACGAAAACAAAGTTTTCTCTATAAGGAAGCAAAAATGCCAATATAATAAATATAAGCAAGACAAAAATAAAATGGGCACAGTAACAATTACTGTGCCGCAATCAACAACGTAGAACTACGTCAACTCTCACTACTTCATGTTAAAGTATACAGCGAAGGACAGTTGACGTAGGGCTACGTCAATATGAAGTAGTGACAGTTAACGTAGCCCTACGTCAACTGTCCTTCGCTATATACTTTTTTTTATGCCCTTTCAAACGATGTACTACAATATAGGGGGTTCCATTTGAAACTTTTAAGTTGAGATCGCCCTGGGACCCCCTTGGGGGGACAACCTCCCCAACTTCCTTAAAACAGTAGACCCTCGAAATGATCAAACACGTATTTCGCAATTTTTCATAATTTTGAGCCGTTTCCGAAATATAGGGGTGGCAAAAAACTATGAAAACCCTGTATAATTTTGACACAATAGAAATATTATGTGCGTTTTATAATATTTAAATTAACTGGTAAATTACGATTTTATCAGAGAACTAATGATATACTATTAATGTTTTTCTTTTATCTATTTATAGTAAATGTTATATATTGTTACACTCGCGCACGTTAGTTTTACACGCTCGGACTTCCCAGACGGAAACGCGCACCCGCAATGCTCGCACGTGCGAAAGAAACAGTAACACCACTCGTTTTCCAATAACACAGATTTTAATGTGAAACACGGAATAATACAGAACTCGGCTCGCAATCGCTCGGGAAAATACAGCCAGTCCACTTGACAATTTCGCGCACAACAACCTGTTGCAAAAGGAAAACTCTTCGGATGTCCGCTTCTCGCCGATATACCCACTCGGAACAACTTAATGATCGAAGGCGCATGGGTGCAACAATATAATAATTTTTGGACTGCATTAAATGCAAACTGAGCACGCCAATAAAATAAATAGAAAAAAGTAAAAAATACGCAATATTATAATATACAATTTGACACAATAAAAATATTATACCTACATGTGTGTTTTATAATATTTAAGTATATTCGTAAATTACGATTTTGGCAGAGAACTAATGAGCACGGTTGTAAAATTGTCAATTAAGATTATTATAATTAAAAATTAACGTTTCAATTTTTAATTAAATTTTTTCAATTAAAAATTAAAATATTAATCTTCAATTGAAAATATTCAATTGTGAATTAGATTTTGCTTCCTCATAAAAGAAGCTTTGTTTTCGTGACAAATAATTTTTGTTTAGTTGCCGCTGCCATGTGTTCAGAATGTTGTAAATCAGAGACGGGATTTACTTGCACATTTCGGGCCGATTCCCGAGGCGACGCCTCCTATTCCCCCACTACCGCTCGAGGCTCAGCGGCCGAGCCGCCGACAGCGCGCTTGACACTGTTTCTCAGGAGCGTTACGCGTGCTATACGTAGGATGAAACTACATTCCTCCCGAACAATATTAAATAGCTAGTTAGAACAGTCTTTTTTTTCAATAATTTGTGACGATACGCGTACTCGTCACTCGCGCTACGGCTTTGGCGGCCACCGCACGCCTGATCAGCGTGCACTCCAGTGCCCGAGCGGTGGGGCAACCCGAGCGGTGGGGCGGCCCCCACCATTCACGCTCGGGGTATAAATAGGGGACTCGAGCGGACACCAGTCTCCAGTCCTGTCCTGATCCTGGTCTCGACACAACCGCTCTCTTAACCACGTTGGGCGCTCCCAACGATTTCCTCCGTACAGAGAACGGGTGCTCCCGTTCTCACCTGGGTGCTCCCAGGGCACGGGCCTACCAGCCGGGCGCTCCCGGTTGGCTATACCTGTCATCTCCTGCTTCGGGGTCGGGCGCTCTCGACCCTTTCCGCCGTACGGGCAACGGGTGCTCCCGTTGTCAAGCCGGGCGCTCCCGGTGTACGGGCCGCTCAGTCGGGTGCTCCCGACTGAGCTCCTGACCAGATCACCTGTCCGCGATCCGTAAGGCAAGCGTGCCTCCGCGTTTACTCGCGACCCGTAAGGCAAGCGTGCCTCCGCGTTTACTCGCGACCCGTAAGGCAAGTGTGCCTCCGCGTTTACTCGCGATCCGTAAGGCAAGCGTGCCTCCGCGTTTACTCGCGATCCGTAAGGCAAGCGTGCCTCCGCGTTTACTCGCGACCTGTAAGGCAACGGTGCCTCCGCGTCTACTAGTGAGTCCGCAGCGATCCGACTGCATCATACACTCATACAGCGGCTCGGCGGAGCATACACGCCTCACACACACACATATTTCTTGGTGTAAGAAGAAAGGAAACGAATAAAGGATTTATTTTTAAAACCAACCAGTGTCTCCACGTTTTCTCACCCTGGCACGGCGAGCTAATTCCGAGCGAGAAAACGCGTATCGTTACATGGCGCCCGAACAGGGACCGGATCCCGGTTCTCCCACCTAGCTCATGAAGAGCTGGATCTATCGGTTGACAAAAGCCGAGTTGGCGGCCGAGTTAGGAAAACTCGGGATCGACCCGAACGGCCCGATAGACACCCTTCGACGCCGCCTCCGAGATTTTGTGGACGCTAACCCGGAGTACAAATACTCCATGGAAAAGAACGAAACCGAGGACACGATGACCGAAGAACCGGGGACCGCCGGAACCGTTGCGCCTAACCCGGTCGAGGTTATGAACCAGATCCGGAAGTGGGGATGCCACTTCGACGGAAAGGACCCACTCACCTTCTTAGAGCGAGTGGAAGAATTACGACAGGGATATGGATACACGGGAGGCCAGCTTTTATTGGGACTGCCAGAGCTACTGCGAGGAGATACCTCCTCTGGTACCGGAATAATCACGCGGCCTGGGACAACTGGGAGGATTTCTTAAGAGATTTCTGCGCCCAGTTCTTACCCCGGCGACACCGTGCACAACTGTCACGAGAGATCCAGGGCCGGTTTCAAAAACCGGACGAGCCCTTCCATAAATTCGCAACGGCGCTTCTTACAAGCATGCGACGAGCCGGAGGATTCTCGTCGGATGACCAACTCGAGCGGCTCTACGACAACATGAGCCCCGAATATAAATACTACATCCGACTGGATGACGTCACCAGTCTGGGAGACCTGCACGCACGCGTCGCGGAATATGAAGCTATCGAGAAGCAAAACCGCGAGCGGAAAACAGAACGAAAAGCCCCGGCCGCGACTCCATCCGTCGCCAGTACCACGTACAGCCGAGAAGAGTGCTGCTGGCGTTGTAAACAGCGCGGACACACTCGGGTAGATTGCAAACGACCGGCCAGAAAATTCTGCTCCCGATGTGGAAAGGACGGCGTGCTCACCCGTGATTGCCACCCCACGCCGGGAAACGCCGAACGGGCCGAGGGCGAAGCCGCCGCCACCCGGACCCCGCCTCCGTCAGAGTAACTTACCAGCCGCGGCCGCACATCTCCGTCCGCATACGACACCGCGCTATGCGGGCGTTGTTCGACACCGGGTCCGAAGGTATCTTTTATCAATACAGATACCGCCCGCTACGCAGAGGGCCTTGGATTCCCGATTAAGCAGGGGACAAGCTCCGTCCACTTGGCGGACGGGGGCTCAACCACGATACCCGGGACCATGACGCTACCAGTGAAGATCGGCCGGAAGGTGCTCAGGCACAACTTCCTAATTATGCCGTCGCTACAGGGCGCCGTACTCATCGGCGTTGACCTATGGGCCCGGACAGGAATCGTCCTACGGGCCACCGCCCCGCGCCAGACCACGACCGCCGCCAAATGCGGAGCTGTGACCCAGGGATTGGCCACCCGCACCGCCGACGAAAAACGCCGGCTCCAGAAGTTCCTAATCAAGGAACTCGCCCTATTCGAGGGCATCCACGGCCCGACCGACCGAATATCGCACCGTATTCGGGTTAAGACCGACCAGCCCATCAAGCAACAATACCGACCCAGAAATCCGGCTATGCAGGCGATTATTAACCAAGAGGTGGAAAAAATGGAACGAGAGGGCGTGATCGAGCCGTCCCACGGAGCCTGGAGTTCGCCAATCGTACTAGTCCGAAAGAAGGACGGAACGTACCGGTTCTGTATCGACTTTCGACAGGTGAATAAAGTCACCGAGAAGGACGCCTACCCTCTGCCCCAAGTCCAGGCTACCTTGGATAAGCTCCGGAGGGCCCGCTATCTGTCCACGCTGGACTTGAAGAACGGGTATTGGCAGGTGCCACTAACGCCCGATAGTCGGCCCGTCACCGCCTTCACCGTGCCAGGGAAAGGCCTGATGCAGTTCCGGGTGATGCCGTTTGGCCTCCATTCCGCACCCGCTACCTTCCAGAGGCTGCTCGACGAGGTCCTAGGGCCGGACCTCGCCCCATACGTCTTGGTCTATTTGGACGACATCATCGTGGTCAGCCGCACCTTTGAGGAACACCTGCGATTACTGACCGAGGTGTTCCGTCGTCTAAGGGAGGCCAAGCTCCGCCTAAATCCGGAGAAGTGTCACTTCTGCCGAGACCAGCTCCGATACTTGGGCCACATCGTGGACCATTGCGGCTTTTGGACCGACCCGGACAAGGTAAGCGCCGTGGCACGATGGCACGCCCCGACGACCGTACGCAAGGTACGACAATTCCTGGGCATAGCCTCCTGGTACCGACGGTTTGTACCAGGCTTCGCAACGGTAGCCGCCCCGCTTACTCGCCTGACCAGGAAGGGAGTAAAGTGGACCTGGGGACCAGACGAGGAGACCGCTTTCGAACTCCTGAAAGAGGCGCTGACTTCCGCCCCCGTGCTGGCCTGCCCGGATTTCGACCGCCGGTTCATCCTACAGACCGATGCAAGCTCCTACGGGCTGGGCGCAGTATTGACCCAACACCAGGACGACGGGGAGCGAGTGGTGGCCTATGCCAGCCGGACGCTAAACGGCGCGGAGAAAAATTATAGCGCCACGGAGTTGGAGTGCCTGGCGATAGTATGGGGCATACGGAAGATGCGGGGATACCTGGAGGGATACGCGTTCACCGTGGTGACCGATCACCAGTCCCTCGGATGGCTGCAGCACCTGGAGGAACCCACCGGCCGGCTGGGACGATGGCTGTTCGAACTGCAGCAGTACGATTTTGACGTACGATACCGAAAGGGCTGCCTCAACAAGGTCGCCGATGCGCTCTCACGCCAGCCAGAGGTGTGAGGGGCGCAGACCGCCCCGCGTTGCCAGTGGTACCGACGGATCCTGACCGGCGTACGGCAGCAACCCGCCGAGTTCCCCGACTATCGCATCCGGGACAACCGGCTGTTTTGCCACCTGCTGCACGACGTGGACTTTCGGGAGGTCGACCCGTCGGAGCAGTGGAAACGATGCGTCCCGAAGGAGGAACGGGCCCAGGTCATGCAGAGGCACCACGAAGACCCCACGGCAGGCCACTTCGGGGTCGCCAAGACCATCGCCCGCATGGCCAGATTAGTCTACTGGCCCGGGATGTTTCAGGACATCACCCGGTATGTCCGCCAATGCCCGACCTGCCTAGCGCACAAGGCGCCTACGACCAAGCCAGCCGGGAACCTCCACACGGCACCTGTCACCAAGCCCTGGCAGCAGGTAACCTTGGATCTCGTCGGCCTGTTGCCACGATCCACCCAGGGCCACGCCTGGCTGCTGGTTATGCAGGACCGGTTTTCAAAGTGGGTGGAGCTTAAGCCCCTGCGCCGGGCTACCGCTCCCGCCGTCACCAAGGCCATCCTCGATCGGATCATATACCAACATGGATGCTCCGACCAGATCATTTCGGACAACGGGACGCAACTGAGGTCGGATCAGCTCGAGGGAGCCCTACGGGCCTTCTGCATCGAGCACCGGACTACCCCCGTGAGAGCACCGCATTGCAACCCGGTCGAGCGCACGAACCGAACGCTCAAGACCATGGTCGCCCAGTACGTCGGAAGGAACCACCGACACTGGGACGAGCACCTGGCACCGTTGCAGTTCGCCTACAACACCGCCCGACACGAGGCCACCGGGTATACCCCGGCGTATCTCAACCGCGGCCGGGAACTCGCCCTCCCACACCCGGAGGACCGACGCCACGCCGCGAATGCGACCCCCCACCAGACCCGACGCCGGCTGGAAGACGCCTATGAGGTGGTACGGGTCAACTTGGCCCGGGCGTTCCAAAGACAGGAGGCGCACTACAACCTGAGGCGACGGGATTGGAGACCTCGCGTCGGGGACCTAGTCTGGAAGAAGGAGTATCCGCTGTCGAAAAAGGCTACCGGCTTTAACGCCAAACTAGCCCCCCGCTATACCGGCCCCCTGGAGGTAAGAAAAATTATCTCACCCGTCATAGTCGACTTACGCGACACCCGGGGGCGTTGGCACAGACACGTGCACGTACAGGACCTGAAGAACGCACCGGAGCCTCGCGTGTCGCCCTTCGGGGAATTCACGGGTAAACACCGTTCGAAGCGTCGGCCTCGCATTCCTGAGCGCGGAAAAGCACGAAAACAACCAAAAAAACACGCGTTCGCGACCGGTATAAAAGCTCGCGGCGCGAGAGAATTTTCAGTTGTTCTAGATCCGCTAGTCCGCGAACATGGAACCACACGTACGCAAGGAGCTAACGGACCTCTTCGGCGACATCGACGACATCGACGACGACCTATGGGAGGTACCAGTCGACCCGGGGCCGACCACCAGCCCAGGGAGCGTTCCCCGCCGCCAGGCCCCCAGTGTGGGGACCCGAATCCAGCGGGGTGACGCCGAGACTCGTCGCCGCACCGCCATCTTCCTTGAGACGATACCGGCCCGTCCAGCCAGGCGCTCACCAGCTGCCCGTGTACGGGCGAACCTGCGGCCCGCGGAACGGCCACCTAACACCGGCCGACCGCCAGCCAGACCACCCGCCGGACAGCCGTCGTCGCTCCCGCCCGATCACCGGGCCGCTCGACCAACGTAGCCGTCCTCACGCCCGCCCGATCACCGGGCCGCTCGACCGACCGCTGCCTCCGCAGCAACGGCCTCCGAGCGCAAGCAGCGCTCCGACCGGCCCCCAGTAGGGCCACCACTATTTTCAAAATAGGACTACTCAAGAGTCCACTCAAGAAACGACATGAGAATCAGCGTCTGCTTCAATATTCTGAGCGGAGGAAACGTATGAAGCATATACAAAAAGATCCTTGATCACAAAAATTACGATGAGAATCAACTGGAATAACTGCTCTCCACCACAAAAAGTCCTCTCTAATCGAAACTGGAAGAGACAATTGAGCTTCAAAGTTATCCTCTGCCGCAGTAAGAGTTAGAAACTTTACCCTTTCCAGGATCTTAGTATGAAACATTCCATACTGTACAGCTGGACAAGCAGAGATTTGAGAGCTTGCAAAACACTGGATTCTGCAGGACTTTTTATCTATAAAAGAGAGTCAAATTGAAAAGTTTCTTTTGTCCGAAGGAATCGAAACAGAAAAGTGCTCAGTAATAAAAATAAAGCCTAAAAAACGACGAGATCTGGTTGGAATGAGCTCACTCTTACGCTTGTTTACTATAAAAATTAAGGAGGATAAAAGAGGCTCACAGTAGCAGAAACATTCTTCAAACATTGAAGAAATGACGATGCAATGAGGAGAAAGTCGTCCAAATAAACGACTGTAAGGAAAACCATGTCTCCAAGAGAACAGAGTATTGGCTACATAATTTTTGTAAAGATATAAGGGGCTGATGCAAGTCCAAAAGGCAGGGCCTTAAATAGAAAAAGATAGCCCTAAAAACGGAAACGTGAGAATTTCCTGTTCTCCTGATGGATTGATAGAAGCAAGTACGCGTCTCACAAATCAAAAAATATACACCTTACTGGGGTACATATATTAATAAAATTCCTTTAAAGGTTTTCACACTCTGACAAACACAGCATATATGACGTATGCATTGTCCTGGTATCTCTCTCATTTCATCACTTCTTTGGCAAGAATACTCCCGGTGGATTGCCATTGCATTCTGAGAGGTGGCGAACGAATAAAAACCGGCAATTTTTGGTCGGATTCGAACTCGGTTCGTCCATTCTTCGGGCTCACTAGGCCAGCGCGCATCCATCTGCGCTACGATTGCTACTAGAAGCAAGAAAATCGTCGGGAAAGAGAAGGCGTATAACCATCTTCCAATCTTCCAACTAAAAAAGTATAGCAAAGATGAATTTATTTAGGCGTTTCAGATTCAAAATAAATCTCCAACCTCCCAACGATATTCTAATTACAAGAAACGAGGACAGAAATTAATTTTTACAAACAGATATGTGTTCAATAGCTCCAATATTAATAAGCCTGGTAATCTCCTGATTATATATTTGCTCTTCAAATTTTGACAAATAAACAGGAGGCTCAATAACCGGACAAGGAGGAAGCTGTCTAAAAGGAAGTCTGTACCCAGAAATGGCCTGCAGGATAAAAGGGTACGAAGTAATTTCCTTCCACCGGTAAAGGAAAAGAGACAGCCTGCCAGCAACATTTATCTGCTCGGACTCTAACGTCTCCTCGAATGGGATCTGGAGTGGTACGATGATCGGCGACTGCTGAACGACAACCCTGCCCTCCTTGTCGCCGTTGTTCTCGCATTTAATGCAGGGTCGCGGGAATTAACCGACTTGGAATGAGCTGCCTGTGGCGGATCTTTAATAGGCTGCTGCACCTTACTGGAAACTGCCAATGACGTTTTCACAATATCCTTCGAAGATTTCTCCAAAGTAGATGCCTTCTTCATCTCTTCTTCGAAAGTTGAACCAAATGGAAAGATATCCGCTGGGATTGCAATTGATGTGGTCTTAGCAAGGAGGTTAAAAGCAGGTTTAATTTGTACTCTTTTAGATAAGGAAGAGGAGATATAAAAAAAATCAGCTGAAATTTTAGCCCCCCTATTAACGTTCGTAACGGCCGAACGAGCTTCGGGAACCAAATAATGTTGAATGTCCGGTTTGAGAAAAGAAAGAAATAACCTCACCTAAGGCGCACAGGGCAATGCCTACTTGATCTTGATCCTTGCCTCGGAAGGAGAATATTACTTCAGCAGGGAATCTCACGCTGGTCCGCAGGAAGAACCTCACGAGTTCTATCGCGCCATTTCTGAAAGACTAAATCGTTCTACGGTAACGTCTCTGCTGCCTCCAGATTGGAACCAAATAAATCATTGGATAAGGTGTCCAAATTAACTTCGGGGAGCGCCGTGGGCAAGGAATCGTCTTCCAGGTGGCGACGAAGGAGATGTATTGCTCCTGGTATTGCTTCGTGCGTACAGTCGCTCGTGTGGAGCGACACGCGCTCATCGCATCCGTGCGTTGCACGCGGACGACGAACGAGCACATAGCTCCGGCTATCTCTTCCTCGAAGGAAAGAGTAGCCGTGTGGTGAAGTGTTATTGTCGCCGGACTTTAGGAATAATTACTCACAGCAACAAAATATGAGAGGGTATTCCGAACAATCGGAAAAAAGGCTGTGTCGACCAACCGCCTGCATTCTGCAAATACAGACCCGGAAGGATCGTACACACCTGAGATATGCGGATCTAATGGCCCTTCCTGTCTCGCAGGCGCTGCCAAAAAATTTCCGTCATAGACGGACTCCGTACGATTAAAAACATCCTCTTCAATATCCGAGCACGATGAAAACTCAGATCGTGACTCCTGGTCGTCCTGAGGAGGCGGGTGAGAGGACACGGACGGGGACGAAGAGGCGCAATGAGATAACCCAACATCTCTCTGCGATAGTACGGAGATTAAGCGCGCCAACTTATCTTCGACGCCCGCAAGACGGTCACTGGGGGGCGAATGATGCCGCTTTCTGGATTTGTGGAATGACTTTCCCATCCTAAAAACACTAAATTAAAAAATATTTGACGAAATAAAGAGAAAAGCTGTTGAGGAATTGCACAACAGGAAAACAATGGAGAGTCGTGGACGTGCATGCTCGGCTGGGGGCGAGCGTGATAGCATTGCTTTTGATTTTGCAATGCTTTGAATTTGCCTGTTGAGGATAGCGCAGCGGAACGCTACTACATTATATCCATCCGGACAAGACGTTTCCATAATTAAGGACGCTATTCTGCACACAGTGATTAGCGAGGCGAGATGTAAATGACCGCCATTTTTATATTAAATTGCAATATTTTTGCACGAAAAAATTATTTTGTAATCTTCAATTATATGTTACAATGTCATAAAAATTTCAAAGCGTTTGGAGTCATTATGTTAATAAAGATTCACAAATGTCACCATTATCACCGCAATTTACAGCGCTATCTATACTTGTATAAATTCGTTCTTCTGTAATATTTAATAATTCAACAACTTGTTTATTAATTTCATCTACATCAATATTCCTCGCCGAAAGTATTGCACATTTAGCTATTGCATCAAAATCTTTTTTTTTTTTTATTAAGTCGCTATATATATATCTGACAATATCTGCGCCAGATGGTGCTATACAACATTCAGGAATTTGTATATTATTATTAGAATCATTTAACTTCCCATCTCCCATATCTAATAAAAATTTTATAAATTCAATTTCTTCTGGAAGGACTCGCATGTTTTGTGTTAAAGAAAAATTTATAAAATATTTCCAGGTGAAACTAAACTTAATGGAAAGATTTACAATTTCACTTCGAGTACCTCGTACTTTAATCGGAAGAAGTTGTCTAAAATCACCACCCAATATGACAATTTTTCCAAAAAATAGTAAATCATTATTCATAATATCACGTAGCGTTCTATCCATAATATCTAAAGCATATCGTGGTGCCATCGGTGCTTCATCCCAAATAAAGACGTCTATTTTTTTTAAATATTGAGCTTCCTTGGACTGAATTTTAATGGCAGATGATGAATCAGCAAATAATGGAACTGGTAATCCGAAAATTTTATGAACTGTTCTTCCAGCGGGAAGTAACGTTGCTGCAATGCCTGTGAAAGCCATTGTACATAAGTTTTTGTTTTGAATTTTGGCTAAGTAATAAATAGTTGTATATATAAATGTTTTACCTGATCCACCTGGACCATCAATATAAAAACAATGGTTGTTATGACTATTATTACTTAATCTGTTTAATATTAAATCAACTATTTCTTTTTGCATTTCATTTAATTGATTATATTGTCTATTTCCAATTTCTATAGCTTGTTCAAGCGTCCAATAATCCTCTTCCTCGTTATCCTCTATCATTTGTTCCATTTGTGGAAAATCAGCGAAACTTTTACCTTCTGCAAAAAGCATAGCACCGATTTGTTCATAAGCTTTTTTTTTCTTTGTAATATACCAGAATATCGTGTGTAATCTTCCGACATTGCTACTTTAAAGCTCTCCCAGAGTTCTTCAGGATGTAATGGCTGACAATGTAATAAAATACGTACAAATAATTTTCGAAGTTGTCGTGGCATCATCCACCTGGCAGCTTCATTCATAGCTCGTATCCATTCATCATTATCTTCAATTAGGCCTAAAGCTAAACATGTTTCTGAATACGATTGATAAACTTCCCCATTTACAGTTCTTAAATCGTTAAAACTCGTAGCTCCTTTAACAGTAAGTAACAATAATCGTAAATGAAATAATTCTGTTTGAGTTGGACTAACAGAATACATTCGGCCTATGCAATTATAATAATTACTTCGTTTGATCCAATGTGATACATTTCTGCCATTGACTTTTTCTTTCTTAAAAGAATAATATTGTGGAATTTCTGTATATAAATATTTTCTTGTTTCAACATCACGTAAGTTCAATGCAAAATAATCTATTAACATAGTGACTTGATTTAAAGCAGAAGTCATTGCATCTTCAATAGATTCATTTTCGGTAATAAAATTTTGTTCATTAGGTAGATGAATTGGCAAACGTATTATAGCGTGACTTTTATCTTGTAACTTCTTACCAAATATACGCCAGCTAGCTTCTACGGGTCCAACATACCGTGCTTCGATATGATCACGTATTTCATCATGATCAATAATTACATTTTCTGTTATTGGTTCAATTGTTATAGCTGCAGCATCATGACCTTTATAAATATATTTATACAGATATTTAACCGATTTAATACTGGAAATTATTTCGACGTTAATATGGGAATTGAATATAATTGATAATGTGGGACAGTATGGAACAACATATCGATTATCAATTATATATCTACCAGGTCTTTTAAAAGTCTTTCCAGTATCTCGTCGACGATAATGTGGATAAGCATATTCATCCATCTTGGTTTCTTCTAGAAACGCTTTTGGATAACTTTTCGAACATTGTCTTTCTATTAAACACCAATCGCCACAAGGCCCGTGAATCATATGTCTCATGATTATATCATGCAAATTACGATTCTCACATGGATCAGGAATTTATGCAGATATATATTTGTCGACAATTTGTAAAGTTGTTATTTTAAAATTGTGTTTTAAAGTGATCAACATATTGATATGTGGCAAACCACGTTTTTGGAATTCAATAACATATAAATATGCTGCAACTTCACCAAAAAATTTTTGCTTAATAATCAAATCTATTAAATAGTCTTTTTTAATATTAAAAACACGAGCGCAAATATCAGGTCTATCAGAAGCTTTTTGTCCAGGTAAACGATTTTCCTTGATTTCACGCCATTTTTGATTAGAGGTCATTGTGATAAAAAGATCTGGTTTACCAAATTTAGCAACAATTGCCATTGCATCTTGATAATTTTGTAGCATGTTACGTGGTGATCCGATAAACGTAGAAGGAAGTATAACCATTTTTCCAATACGTCCATTTAAGTTATTTGCCATATTTTGCATATAATCTATTAAACCTTGATATGTTTCAAAACGTAATTCTTTTTGATGATTCTTGCAATACTCGTAATCCGTTCTGTCTTTTTCAATTTTTACGTAATTATCTACAAGCCATTGTTGGAATAAGCGTCGTCCTAATAAGAAAACATTGAAGTCATCACGAATAGCCATGCGATACTTAATATATTGTCCTCTTGTTATTTGTCTCTCACTATTTAATTTCTTTAAATGACGATGCCATCCTTGAGTACCATATGGGTAAAACAATGGATATATCCATGGTTCAACATTTGGATTCATAGTACTAACTTTTTGCAAAGTTTTGGTATTCTTATTACGTATTATAACATATGATTCTGGAATTTCTCCATCAGCAGTTGTTGAAAAAACCGCAGCATCTTCATTCGTTCTTTGGATATTATATCGACGTCGATCCATTCCTGGCTTTAAGGTGAATACTAATTGTAATTCCGATAATGATGCATTAAATACTAATTGTCGTTGATTTTCTAATTCTTCACCCATTATTTGATATGATTTAGCAAATTTATTACATTCCCGCATACAATGCTGTATTAATTTGATAATATATTTGTCCTTGTATTTTTAACCAGTATGTACCAGGTCGTCTATTATGAAAATTATTTAAATTAGCGTTAAATGACGCAAATGAAAATGAAGTATTGTAACTACGAATATGTTGTAAGAAATGATTAGATTTTGCATGATTTCTATCGAATAAATCACGTAAAAATTCAGGGGATTCAGGTAGAGACTCAAGATATACTGCCCCATAATTGCAACAATCGTGAAATAAATTTCCTCTATTAGAAACTCTTTCAGCTGCAAAATGTTTAGCATTGCAATGAATACACAATATATCCATAGGTTTAATGTAATATTCAAGTAAATCATCATTTAATACTGTATTACTAATATTTAAATAAGATTGCTTTTTTTTACGTAAGCGATAACGTGATTGATATTCTGCACATGTAACATGTTGTCTTATATGATTTGCAGACGATGTACTGAGGATACAAATAGTATCAGATATTTGACTAACTATTAAATTATTTTTATTAATTGCTTCTTTTACAATTCGCCGGCGACTATATTGATTTTGTGCTTTTTTTCGCGACGTTGTCGTTGAATTTTCTCTTCTTCTTCTGCACGTTCTATTTTTCGTTTTGGCATTTTATCAAAATAAGCATAAATATATTATAACTTAAATATTATGTTGTCAAAAAATTATGGATTAATTATTATTCAAATTACTCCTTTAAAAATCAATCTTTAAAATTAAATTTCTTATTGTATTTAAAATATTCTTTTTAAAACACAATATTAATCTCTATATTGTACTTAAAATTCAAATTTTAAATACAAATCATCATTGTCATTCTTATCATCATTATCATCATTATTATCATCATCATCATTACCATTATCATCATTATCATCATCTTCATAATTATTGTCGTTATTTTGTCAATATACATTAAATAAAACTGTGTTTTTTATATGTTATATATATTATATAAACACATAATATATTAATTAATTTTTACTTAAAATAATAACTTAATATAATGTATTTTATAATTTACTTGATAAGTATTTGATAATCTATTGTATATAATTATAACTTATATTATTGTTTAATAATAATTTTACATAATTTAATAATAATAACTTAAATTCAAAAATTTTTATTTTTTATTAAATAATTAAGTTAAATTAATAATCAATAATTAAGAAAAACGCCAAATTCGGTCGGAACTGGATATTGGTTGTCCAATAAATTCGTGAATTTTTTAAGTAGAAATCATCACTCTAGTAAACCACGCGCCGTTACTTACGGACTTAAACGTAGCCACAACTAAAGCTAGAAAGAGTACCTATTCTCACACAATTAAATTGAAAATTAATTTAATTGTCCACTAACACTTGTTAGTATATTCGAAAAAGGACGGGATATGTATAGAAAGATATAGAGTAATAAAGAAAAATGTTGCGAAAAAATATCACCCCAGCCAGGATTCGAACCTGGACCTCCCTGCTTTCCGGGCGGGCGTCTCACCTATTCGACCACTGAGGCATGTGGTGATATTTATTGCAACAAACTATTTAACAGAGAAAGAACGTCTTTTTCCGGCTACGTATATAACAATAAGCAAATTTAAAGTACGACCGTATATAAAATAATAATCAATAATTAAAGGAAACGCCAAATTCGGCGTTTCTTCGGCAATTCTTTATTACCCTATATCCTTCTATACATATCCCGTCCTTTTTCGAATATACTAACGAGTGTTAGTGGACAATTAAATTAATTTTCAATTTAATTGTGTGAGAATAGGTACTCTTTCTAGCTTTAGTTGTGGCTACGTTTAAGTCCGTAAGTAACGGCGCGTGGTTTACTAGAGTGATGATTTGTACTTAAAAAATTCACGAATTTATTGGACAACCAATATCCAGTCCCGACCGAATTTGGCGTTTCCTTTAATTATTGATTATTATCTTATATACGGTCGTACTTTAAATTTGCTTAAAGTTAAATTAAACTAAACTTCATGTAACAATGACATAATAATGTTTTAAATTTATAATAAAATATTAAATTTGTAGGAGCTGTTGTAACAGTGGCTGTTGCTGTCTACCTAAAACAAAAAAATAAAAGATATTAATATTTATACAAATATAAATTAAAATAAATACTTTTTTGTATAATATATATATACAATATAATATAATATAATGTAATATAATGTAATGTAATATAATCCTAAAATAATATACAGTACCGGTTGAAAGTTTCTGAACAACCCTATATACTATATAGTCATATTTTTCTTAGTTAATTAAATTATAATTGCAACCATATCTGAACTGTGACGTTATATCAAGTTAGGAGACCCCTTTTCCTTCCTTTTCTGAGTTCTTTCATGCGTAACAACGTTCATTGATTTATATTTGTATTGGATGAAAGGCACAAGTGCGCCCCAATGTTTGTTCCAAAACTTTCCACCGGTACAGTATATAATATTATATAATATATTAAGTATTTTATATATATGTATAATAAATAATTATAAATAAAATGTATATGTACAGGGTGTATCAAGACGATACAGAGCGGTACGACGGGTCGCGCGTCTGCCGGCGTCAGGGGCACGCTGCGTAGTCGCTATTTATGTAAGCAGACATTACCGACTTATCGAGTAGGTTGCGCGTTTTTTTCTCCTAATTGTAAAAAAATATTGATAAAAATGTTAAGCGCGAACATTCTTTTATTAAAAATATCTTTGTTTTTAAAATGTTAAATATTCAAATGAGATTACATAGTGTTAGACAGAGATAACTTGCAAACATGAAGAAGTTGTATAGTTATATCAAGAAAAATATATTCTCATTATTCAATAACAATTTTTTCTTATGTTGAGAGGAAAAAATATTGAATAAAAATATAATTCTCAAAATAATCATATTACACTCTTGAGATGACTATTATAATATTGAAATAAAAATATAATATTTTATAATATTTTTATTCTTGCATATATACAAAACAATGATAATCCTGCTACGACATAATTTAATCTTCTTTAAAGATTTTGATAATCTTAAAATTGACTAAAATATTATATTCTTATTTCAATATCTTAATAGTCATATATCAAGAGTATAATATGATTATTTTGATAATTATATTTTCTATTCGATATTTTTTCCTATTAAATTAAGAAAAAATTATTATTGAATAATGAGAATATACTTTTCTTGATATAACTATACAAATTTTTCACGTAAGCAAGTTATCTCTGTCTAAGACTATGTAATCTCATTTGAACATTTACTATTTCAAAAATAAAGATAGTTTTAATACAAGAGTGTTCTTTTTTCAGTGTGCATAAGAAGGTATTTTATTTAAAAACTTGTTTCATATTAATATGTAAATAATTATTTATTAATTTCTTAGAATGTATTTATTTTACAAGACATGTTCTTCATGTCCAGCATTGTTCTCCAAACACAATGCGACTCTCCGCATAAAATTTTGTCGCACTCTACTTAATGTTACAGGTGTAATATTGCGACTTGCTGCCCGTATTCTTGCAATTAACTCGTTGCGATTCGTGGGTAATGTCTTATATACCTGATCGCGTATAAAAATAAGTATAAAATATTTCTATAATACTTTTATAAAATAAAAACAAATAAATATTTATGAATATTTATCATAAATATTGTGTGCTGTCTGGGTATCCATCGAGAGCGGAAGTATGGGCTGGATGACCGTCTTGTTGGAAGATGTTAGGGAGGATGTGTAATGGAACATCTTCCAACAAATTGGGCAGTGTTTCCTCTAGAAACTCAGAATATACTTCTGCCTTGACATTCACATTTTCAGGGAAAAAGTGCGGTTTGATAATCATATCGTCCACAATCCCCATCCAAACGTTGACATGAAATCTATCCTGGATGTGCGTTTCTTTTCTGCAATGGGAATTCTCTTCCGCGTAATGATGTTCATTTAGGCAATTAATTCTGCCGTCACATAGACGGACAAAAGACTATCGGCGTCTGGTCCAATGTTCTTTTCTGTGCGTGAATCAACACGAGGATTGAAAACGCGGTGAACGATGGAGCGTCCTCGTTATACTAACGAAGAGTTGGCTAATATGTTAATAATCTACGGCGAATGTCGTAAAAATGGAAGGCAGGCCGCAGTTTTGTACGCTGAGCGCTTTCCTGAAAAACGGCACCCGGCACACGGGTTTTTCCACACAATATTTACTCGCCTTGTCCAGCATGGCACGTTACACGCGTCAACACATGCACGAAATATTCATCATCGTCCGGAAGAAACTATAAATCAAGTGAGAGAAGCAATTATTGAAAATCCGCACACCAGCACGAGAAGTATCGGATATGACCTCGGTATGGACCATAACAAGGTGCATAGAATTATAAAAAAAGATTTAAGAATGCATCCTTACAAGAGACACACAACTCAAATGTTGCTCCCCCGAGATTTGCTCCGTCGAGAAAGATTTTGTGATTGGGTCTCAGAACAGGTAAATTATATAGTTTAATAATGTATTAGCTATATTTTAAGCTTTTAAAAGCTAAAAACAGCATAAAATGTACATACAAAATCGTGGCAAATAACTTTTGTTTATTGAATATTTCTCGTTGACGCGTTTTTATATCGTGCTAATTATATCACCGTTTCTTCTAAAATCTGCGCGATAAAATGTCAACCTAAGTAATAAACAGAAAATTAATAATAATAATTTCTAACAAATTGCAAAAAAGGCATGAAAGGCATGGAAAAAATACATACCTACATTATTGTACCTTTATATCATACAAATTAACGATATTGATGATATTGAGGATGACTACTTTCTGCGGAGAATATTATGGACAGACGAGTGCACTTTTTGCAGTGACGGTAGGATTAATCGCCATAATGAACACCATTACGCGGAAGAGAACCCCCATTGCATAAAAGAAACGCACATCCAAGGAAGATATCACGTCAACGTTTGGATGGGGATTGTGGACGATACGATTGTCGGACCGTACTTTTTCCCTGAAAATGTTAATGTCACGGCAGAAGTATATTCCGAGTTTCTGGAGGAAACATTGCCCGGTTTGTTGGAAGATGTTCTATTACACATCCGCCCAAACATCATATTCCAACAAGACGGCCATCCAGCCCATACTTCCGTTCTCGCCCGTACGATTTTGAATCGTCGTTTTACAAACAGGTGGATAGGCATTCACAGTGATCTGCACGAGTGGCCACCGCGATCACCTGATTTAACGCCTATGGACTTTTTTGCATGGGGTTTTATACGCGATCAGGTATATAAAACATTACCCACGAATCGCAACGAGTTAATTGCAAGAATACGGGCAGCAAGTCGCAATATTACACCTGTAACATTAAGTAGAGTGCGACAAAATTTTATGCGGAGAGTCGCATTGTGTTTGGAGAACAATGGTGGACATGTAGAACATGTCTTGTAAAATAAATACATTCTAAGAAATTAATAAATAATTATTTACATATTAATATGAAACAAGTTTTTAAATAAAATACCTTCTTATGCACACTGAAAAAAGAACACTCTTGTATTAAAACTATCTTTATTTTTGAAATAGTAAATGTTCAAATGAGATTACATAGTCTTAGACAGAGATAACTTGCTTACATGAAAAATTTGTATAGTTATATCAAGAAAAGTATATTCTCATTATTCAATAATAATTTTTTCTTAATTTAAGAAGAAAAAATATCGAATAGAAAATATAATTATCAAAATAATCATATATTATACTCTTGATATATGACTATTATAATATTGAAATAGGAATATAATATTTTAGTCAATTTTAAAATTATCAAAATCTTTAAAGAAGATTAAATTATGTCGTAGCAGGATTATCATTGTTTCGTATATATGCAAGAATAAAAATATTATACAATTAAACAAATTCAGAATCTTTAATCGACTAAACTGGCAATATTCAATCATCTTATCGAAATGAACTTTATTGAAAGACTGCGAGCCGACCAGATTTGTCAGATTCACACAGCAAGTTTCAGATCAAATCGAGATGATGAAAATTTGACCATGGATTTGGTCCGTTGATGTAGATAGTTTAAATTAATTTTAATTTTTATTGCGAAAAATATTACCCCAGCCAGGATTCGAACCTGGAACCTCCCGCATTTCGTTCGGGCGTCGTAACCAATTCGACTACCAGGGCATGTGGTAATATTCATCGCAATAACACATATTAAGACGACTTCTAAACAATAATAAGATGGAACACCGAAATTATAGTCAAAGGTGTGGGTATAATAATAAATAATAATAAATATTATAAAATATTATATTTTTATTTCAATATTATAATAGTCATCTCAAGAGTGTAATATAATTATTTTGAGAATTATATTTTTATTCAATATTTTTTCATCTCAACATAAGAAAAAATTGTTATTGAATAATGAGAATATATTTTTCTTGATATAACTATACAACTTCTTCATGTTTGCAAGTTATCTCTGTCTAACACTATGTAATCTCATTTGAATATTTAACATTTTAAAAACAAAGATATTTTTAATAAAAGAATTTTAGCGCTTAACATTTTTATCAATATTTTTTCACAATTAGGAGAAAAAAGCGCGCGACCTACTCGATAAGTCGGTAATGTCAGCTTACATAAATAACGACTACGAAGCGTGCCCCTGACGCCGGCAGACGCGCGACCCGTCGTACCGCTCTGTATCGTCTTAATTATCTTAATACACCCTGTACAGGATGTGATACCATATACTATATATATTACCTGTAAAAAATATTTTTAATATAGGATTAAAATTTAAAATAGAAAATATTTTATAAATATTAGATCCGATTTGAAACAGTCATTTGTCTACAACTGTTTAAAGTTTATAGATATCACACATTAATTTAAAGTACTTTTTTCATTCTTAGAAATTTTTTCATTAATATATATTATTACCTTTAGCAGCGCCGTTTTTTTCACTAAAATTTTTCACATTTTATATTAATTTTTTCACTTTAATGGGAATACATTTTTTAAAAAAACAATAGTTATTTTTCGATATAATATATATTTAATTGGCGCATAATTTAAAGATATTATTTCTTTTTTTTTTGTAATAAATATATTACTTCGATTTTTTCAAGGTATACCACGCGTGCTTGGCGACTTCTTTTTACCTTTTTGTAAAAGGTAATTTTGTACGGATATCACCTCTTTTTTTGTTATAGATACATCAAACGCCATAATGCCTATCGACATCGACATTTATGTCTGATAAAATCAAATGTAAATATTTTTTGTATTATAACTTACAAGAATTATATCTGAGAGTTTGACATCCTTAAATGTGCAGTGTCGTTTGTATAAATTTATAAATCATTTAAAAAATTAAGACATAAAATATGAATATATTAGGCAAAGTCAAACTTGTCGAGAGCACATTATGCAGTGTTTGCTATAAATAAATTTTGTCGAAATAAAAACAGATTTGATACAAAATTTGACATGTACGATGCTATTGGCAGAATGTCATAGTAGATAATATATGTATAGTAAAGTTTGTTAACAAAATAAGGCAATTAATAATTTATAATACAAACTACATTGCACATTTAATTAAGAATGTCACTGTCAGATATAATTTTTGTGTTATAATACAAAAAATATTTAGATTCAATTTTACACATATATTTGATAGTCATTATTAGAGAAAAAGAGAGAGAGGGGGGGAGAGGGGAAAGAGAGAAAGAGAGAAGAGAGAGAGAGAGAGAGAGAGAGAGAGAGAGAGAACGCGAGCGGGGAACGCGAGCGGGGAACGCGAGCGGGGAACGCGAGCGTGACCGCGAAAAAGAGCAATACGTACGATAGATATAACCTCGCCATCCTCGCTCAGGGAGTATCCCAGGAACCAGCCATCCACAAGGCGCGAGCTCTGTAACTCTAGCACTCATGTACTCCGTTCGGAGTGTTCGGACGCGACGACGCGGACGGAATATTTCTCGACAACGCGGACGTCTGAAGCGGCCAATTATATGTACGAGTTTGACTCGCGAGCCGGACTCAAACGTTTTTCACCACACACACACTCCCGAATAGTCCCGAAATTTGGCTCGTCGGACGCCGAGCCCGTCTCGTAACATCTCACCCACGAACGAGTGGAAACCGAGCCGAGCCGGACTCGCGACGTGTATGTGCCACTTTACGGTTATGTTTACTTCTGTCACCTCACATGTGATCGATCGATCGAACTAACGCATCTCTACGCGTAGAGACTAGAGCGCCGCATAACGGCAAGGGTATGAACGCCACAAGAAAATCAGACCCCCCCAGCAGCGCCGCCGCGCGCCGTGGCGAACACAGCAACAGTAATACGTCGACGTTTCTTAATTGTAAATTTTCAGCTTTGAGTTTTGCATCGCAATATCTCCGCTCGTAGAACATGTAGCGGAAAAATAAAAACACTTTTCTTATATAAATTTGGTCCAAGCTTTACGATAAGCCTAGTTAGAACTTGATCCGTTCACTGGTTATCGAGATCTAAAAATCTCGGGTACTCGCAACTCGTCCCGTCGCGTATATAGAGCCACGGCTGTCTCGCTCCGCGCGTACTTGGCGCGAGACACTACCGTGTCTCTTGATATATTTAACAATATTTTAATTCTGTTTTATAATTTCCAGTTGATCTTGCGATACGATCGAGGGATCATTTATGCCTTTTATATTCATATTGACTGGCATCTTTATATTTTTCGATTTTCACGTTCATCCATCAGCCGCACAAAGTATTTTAATATTCTTCCTTCAGTTGCAGAAAGTATGTATAAAAAAATAATATATATAGTTTTACATTTTCTTATTAATAAAACTATTAAAATGTATGCATACATTTAAACGTATACTTTTATTTTTGACAAATATTGAAAATCTTTTTATTATTTATGATATTTGGATTATTTTAATGTGTGCGTGTGTGCATACTTCTTTTCTATTACTTAGAACTAATATAAACATGCTAATTGCACCTAGGAATATTTTTTGATATATATTCTTTTATAATTTATGTTACAGGTTGCACCCGTTTTACAAAATCTTACTAAGACTTAAAAGAACATCAATTCACGTAGGTAGATCATCGAGCTCTATGACATATTGTAAAGTTGGTATATTTAGACCTTTAAAGGAGAATAACACCAATTGAATACTAATATATTTAGTTTTATATAAAATAAACTCTTCTATTGTATAGTGAATCGCACTGAGTCCTTCAGTAGAATTTATAGAATCTTGAAATTGTCTCCGATCATTAATGTTTTCGTAAATACACTGCAAGATGCGGATTTGATGAAGACATTTCATTTACATCAATATCTAACATAAGTAATCAAATAATATATTGCTTTATATAGTTATTTACACGTACACAGTATGAAATAAATGATAAGATAATAGAAATATAAATATGATATAATAATAGAAAAAGGACCGTCTAATATATATATATATATATATAATTTATATATAATATTTATATTATTTATATATATTTATCAATCATCACATTTATACAACAAAGTATTATGTAAAATTCGATAATTTATTATAATAAAGCTTATTGCAATTTTGTACGTTGCAATAAATAAATTTAGATGTTATTCTAGCATTCTTTTAACATCAAATTTTTGTAGCAAACTTAGTACACTTATAATTAGCTGGTTTTTTATATATTTCCAATTAATATTTGTATAATGGAAAAAAATAATTAAACATACATTTAAAGTCCTAATTAATATTTAATATTGCAGATAATAAAATTAGATATGTATAATTAAAATGCAAATTGATAATTCATTACACATATATCAGATATATTCAAGAAAATTTAAACAAATTCAACTATAATTAGTTAAGATGTAATGTTTCGTAACTTTTGACCATGTTACATCTAGAATTATTGAGAAAATATAAGAATATTAAGTAATGCATTATTATTTGTGCACATTGTTTAAAACAGTTTTATATAGGGATAGAAGTGTTTCCTGCATATATAAATACAGAATAATATTTATTGTCAATTCTATGCGTCTCTGACAGCGATATAAACCAATCTTTGATTACTGCAGATGCGGCTTCAAGGTGAGATAATTTTTCGTTTTTAAGACTAATAATAAACCAACAAACGACAAAATTAGACCAACAATCATCAGCAAACGATTACGCATCGATTAGACCGTATTTTAATTAAAAATGAGATTTTTCCGGCTAAGTTCACGCTAATTTTTGTTTTTTTAAATTTAAGAAGAAAATATAAACCAACAAACGCTAAAATTAGACCAACAATCATCAGCAGACGATTACGCATCGATTAGGCCGTTTTTTAATTAAAAATAAAATTTTTCCGGCTAACTTAACGCTAATTTTTCTTTTTTAATTAAAAAAAAAATTAAGAACCAACAAACGTTGTAATTAGGCCAACAATCACCAACAAACGACCAACAAACGATTAAAAAAAAAAAAGTTAATAAAGTCGAAGTTGACCGGCTAAGTTCCCGGAGCTCATAAATACCTGCGCAACGATACCGAAACTGTCGTTAAGGAGTTACAGAATCCCGGGTCATGGTACGGAACGTATGCGCAATGCGGAATTGACGGAATGAAGTTCGTCCAATCGCAGATATTCCGCCAGTTGCGTTCTGCTGAAATATCTTTATCTGTGTCCCATGGAGCGGAATTCGCGGAAGCGCAATTGACGCTTGCCAATCACAAGATTATTTCCCATAGATCCTTTCATTGTATCTATCGGAACAGTGTATATTATTGGCACGCACAAACTACGCTTCCGCATTTTCCGCTCCATGGGATACGGATAATTATATTTAAGCGGAACGGAATCACACGTACATACATGCAATACATCTGTCACATTAACGAATTCCATTCATAACCTACAAAATTGTCACCAATTGCTACAACATTCAGTCGCTAAAAATGTATTCTAAAAAATTGTTTGTTATTATTTGCGTATTATTAAATAAATTAAAACAATGTTGGTGTCCATTTAAAAAGCAACAACTACGCATAAAATTATAAAATTATATTCATTAAAATTATATTCATTAAATTATATTCATTAAAATTATATTCATTATATATAATCGCAGCTTTTGTTATAAAGCTTCCGCAGTTTCCGGACGGATAGTGCGGATAAAATAGAAACTTGCGGATAAAAGTCGGCGGAACAAACGTAAAAGAGGTCGAACCAATCACGAGCGTTCCGCCAATTCCGCATTGCGCATACGTTCCGTACCATGGGATCGCAACATTACTTTTAGAACCGACAAATCAACGCAGAGTGTTGATTAGACGAACTCAACAGTTGTAACAACAGTTGTGTCTACTGAACGCTCCCATTAGTTGGTTCTAAAAGTAAGAGCCAATCACGTTCGATTTCTGCTAAACGGCTTGTTCTGCTGAACGCAGCCTAGCCTTCCCTCGTTGGCCTCGTTTCGCTTTCCTCAGTCCGCCTATAGCAGTAGCTAGTAGTAGAGTCCTAGATAACAGAGATGCGACATTGACGGTCAGGTCAGGTTAGATATATCGAGCTATCGCAATCTAATCGCGATTATTCCGATTATCCGCCATGTTGCTTCCATTATGAGTACTTATAAAGTGAGAGAAATTGACAGAGTGAGGTTAAGTTGCAAGGAGAAGAAGGGGGAAAGAGTAGGGCCGGTATTCATAGTTATTTAAGATTGTCTTAAGTTCAATCTTAAGATGTCATGAACAAATCACAGAGCCGTATTAGCGTCTTAAGACATTACTTAAGACGATCTTGAAGACTATGGCCGGTATTCATAGTCTTCAAGATCGTCTTAAGTAATGTCTTAAGACGCTAATACGGCTCTGTGATTGGTTCATGACATCTTAAGATTGAACTTAAGACGGTCTTAAATAACTATGAATACCGGCCTATGAATATCGGCCTAAGTGTTTCCTAAATAAAATCACTGTAGATATTGGAAGATAGGAAACCCGTACTACCGTTTATGACCTAGTTTACACCGAGCACTTGGTACGCGTATTAAGTACTATATCCGTATCAAATCGCTTGATACGCTCGGTATAAACGCTCGCGGATTACTTTAGTGCGCTCTGGTCTGATACTCCTCAATCGCGAGTATCAGACCAAGTTGATACGCGTATCAAAAGATGTCAGCGCGCTGTAAACGCTTGATTCGATTCGAATTGGATCAAGTACGTATACCGCCGCTGCTGACTGTTGTTAGATTGAGGTTAAAGTTAGAATATTTTATAGGTACAAGATGAATTAATAATTATAAGTTGTTTAATAACTTGTGATATAGTTTCCAAAAAGTTCCTTTGTTCTTTACAAGTTCTTAAAAAGTCGTTTTTATTTATAGATATAATATAAATCATTAATTAAATAAATAGTTTGTTGTGTATGCAGGAAATATAAATATTTTTCCATTAATCTCAAAATGCGATATTAATTATGATAATTACTATAACTGTGAATTAGTGGTAGGTTTATGAGACAAACTTTGAATATTTTATAATAAAATATGTGGTGTACTGTACACAGATAAAAGCTGTAATAATGTTACATGCATAAATTAAAGAAATAAAAAATATAAAAAGATGTTAAAATTATATTATTTAATTCGAATATACACATGAGAAAATAATACCGAAATCACTGAAAACATTGGACTTTATCTGGATTAAAAACCTAACCTAACCTGTTGTGAGATGGAACGGTGTAAACAGGGATGTATCAAATGTTTAGTCCGCACCAACTTGATACGCGTACCAACCGATTTAACGGTGTAAACTAGACCTATAATCCAATTATAAACGGTAGTACAGGTTTCCTATCTTCCAACTTTTACGGCACCAGCCTAAGTTAACGGTTACGGCTATTATAAACCAACCCTTAACCAGCAGTCCGACTTCGTCAATTGTTTGGTATCTTGAGCGGGACCAATCCGAGGATTTGTTGAGCAATGTTGAGCAACAGTTGATACCATGTTGATACGTTGTTGGCTCCACTAGAGACCTAGATAATCAGAGATGCGACATTGAACCTCATGGCCTGATTGGCTGCCTAATCACTTGGTTATAACGCCATTTTGCTTCCCTATAATTGCATTTTATTGACAATTAGTGATACGTATAATGCACATTTGTATAATGTTAATGACAATTTATTGGTGAAAACAATAATAGAAAAATATCTACAGTGATTTTATTTAGGAAACACTTACTCTTCCCCCTTCTTCTTTTTGCAACTTAACCTCACTCTGTCAATTTCTCTCACTTTATAAGTACTCATAATGGAAGCAACATGGCGGATAATCGGAATAATCGCGATTAGATTGCGATAGCTCGATATATCTAACCTGACCTGACCGTCAATGTCGCATCTCTGTTATCTAGGACTCTAGGCTCCACGCATAATAATGGCGGCGAATCGGGACCGATAGATCAAAGTTGCCGACAGAGAGTTGGACTACTGGGGGTCAATCATGTATTAATGTGGAACGTGGAAAGTGAAAAGTTTTATACGACTATCTCTTTCTATTCAACATCAATAGAAAGAGAGATTTTTCATTTTTCACGTTTCCACCCTAAGGGAAAAGATTCATGATTGACCCCTTTTGGTTATACTGTGATAGGGAGTGCGCGTTCCAGTCTTTCACTTTCCAGTATGTATATATTTCAGTGGTCTATGATGAAAACAAGCAGATAATTTGAGATTGGGTGTGTTTTGCCCATAGACTTATATAGATAGACCGGCCCCTGCCATAAGAGCACGCGTCGGAAGATGTACGGTGCAGACATAGCCGTGGGGGGTTTCTTCTCTCTGTCTTCTGATCGCTTGGTGGGGATAGACGTCTAGCCCATCTATTCCCTACTAGTCCCCACTCTAGGGCCGGTATTCATAGTTATTTAAGACCGTCTTAAGTTCAATCTTAAGATGTCTTGAACCAATCACAGAGCCGTATTAGCGTCTCAAGACATTACTTAAGACGATCTTGAAGACTATGAATACCGGCCTAGACTTCTATCCCCACCAAGCGATCAGAAGACAGAGAGAAGAGACCCCCCACGGCTATGTCTGCACCGTACATCTTCCGACGCGTGCTCTCACGGCAGGGGCCGGTCTATCTATATAAGTCTATGGTTTTGCCGAACCTCCGCTATAAGCTAAGCAGTCGCTCGTTTGGTAGCGGTTAGAGTCCTAGATAATCAGAGATGCGACATTGACGGTCAGGTCAGGTTAGATATATCGAGCTATCGCAATCTAATCGCGATTATCCCGATTATCCGCCATGTTGCTTCTATTATGAATACATATAAAGTGAGAGAAATTGACAGAGTGAGGTTAAGTTGCAAGGAGAAGAAGGGGGAAAGAGTAAGTGTTTCCTAAATAAAATCACTGTAGATATTTTTCTATTATTGTTTTCACCAATAAATTGCCATTAACATTATACAAATGTGCATTATACGTACCACTGATTGTTAATAAAATGCAATTATAGGGAAGCAAAATGGCGTTATAACCACGTGATTAGGCAGCCAATCAGGCCATGAGGTTCAATGTCGCATCTCTGATTACCGCCGTAGAGTTAGCAGACAAATTAAATATTTTTGATTTTTTTTTTTTTATATAATTTGGGAATCATTTGGGGAAGTTTGGGAAAATTGATTAAACATTTGGGAAAAAATAGATTTTGTGTTATTAACAAAATTTATTAAGCGTCAAGTTAGCAGATAGCAACTATTTTTAATGTTTATTATAAGTGGAATCGATTGGAAATCATTTGGGGATGACATCTTCATTGGAATTTATATTTGGGAAAGCTTTGTATTCAAAATAGAAATAAAAATAAATTTAGGTCTCTGTTCTTTTTCGCTGCACTTCTGCACTAGTGCAACAAATGAACTTATTGCACTAGTTCACATGTGTAGCGAAAAAGAACAGACCATTATCGGCAGTAGTGTGAAAATTACATATTTTTCGGAGGAGCAGCGAGTTATGTCGAGACCGTCGAGTAGACCTCGACATGACAACATACTCCGAAAAGAAAATTTGTAGATGTTATTTTCTTGATATACCTACGTGTATTCAGTTAGTGAACACATATGTGTATCTCTACGTATATATTTATGTAATTTTTAACATTATATATAAACTGCAAGAATTGATTAAGTTTAAAATGTTTTATCGTGAAGAGGTTAGTATTCATATCTAACATACTATTTAAGGAATATTTTTTGACGGGAAAGCAATTCGTATTAATTCATAAAATATATTCGTATATTGAATATTTACTTAATGGACATACTACGTTTACGCGAGCGTTGCTTCTGCAGTAACTTACGACAATTCACTCGTTTACTGGGAGTAAATTATCGTAAGTTACTACAGAAGTAACGCTCGCGTAAACGTAGTAATAGTTCCTTATTTTTCTTTAATATTTGATTTTAATCAGTTTTTAATCTTTACATTTGACACGTTAAAAATTATCATACCACTCTTTCATAAAGTGTTTGTTAGAAATATATAATTTCTAACAAGTTGTGTATATGTGAAAGTACATTGAAGCGGCACGCGGCTGATGCGTGTTCGCATGCTGATCGAAGGATCTCGCGATCGTGAGGAAACAGTGAGTCGTGATCGCTCATGTCTGCGGTCACCCGTGATAGGTCGTGATCGCACATGTGCAACTTGTAATAAACTGTTCTAAATCTTGCCCACGTGTACGAACTTACACTCCAACAGTTTATTAGAATTAATAGTTCGTAATTTAAGAAATTATTATACGTTTTATTAATGTTATGATATACATTTTATCAATAAAAATCTAAAAATATCTTTCTGTTTTAATCTAGATATCTGAAGACTTGACATTTTATCTCAGTTAATATTAAATTCTTATTTGTTTGCCATAGGATTACCTGGTGAATTTGCTGAACCTGATGAGCCTGGTCATGCTGGTCTCGATGGTATACCTGGTATTCCAGAACGTTCAGGACAAAAGGGAGCTCCTGGTGAATATGGCCCGAACGGACCTAAAGGAATCTGGCGATATAGGCCACAGCCTTCGCGGTCATAAAGGAATAGTTGGAGAACCAAGTAACAACCGTTATTATATTTAATCAATTTCTCTTTAAAGTTAATTAAATGATAATAGTATAAAATAAAACAATTAACATTAATTAATTTTTATTATTGCATGTTTTGATCAGGTCTGCGAGGATTCGTCGGCCAACCGGGTATGCCAGGTTTGGAAGGATTGCAAGGCTTTCCCGGAGCACCTGGGCCGAAAGGTTACCGCGGAGAACCAGGAATATCTGCGGGCAGTAAGAAAGGACAACCCGGCGAACCTGGATTGCCCGGATTTGATGGTCGAGTTGGACCGAAGGGGCTGAAAGGTGACTCTGGTCTGGCTGGCTTTGACGGATTGCCAGGACCGAAAGGAGAAAGGGGAGATACCGGTGAATCTGGTCTACGTGGGCTGCCTGGTCCTGAAGGACCACAGGTGAGATTCTCGAATTATAATTCTCGGCAATTACGGTATCGGCAATTTAAGTATTACATCCGTTGATTTATTTGCTAGATTCTTCTTACGCTTTTATTTTTTATATTAGAAATCTCCTTACAGATTTTCTTTAAATTTCAGTATTTTATATTAGTAAAGGGTAATAAAACAACGATTTATATTATCGAAACATAAAATTAAGGAACAAGGATAAAACGAATAGAAGTTACCTTAAATATACATTGCTTGTGATAGGGACCGAAAGGAGACCCTGGCATAAAATCTTTCCCGCCATTCCCGAGACGAGGACTCCCCGGTGATACAGGAGTGCCCGGATTACCAGGTGCTATATATATTTCATTTTATACAAATAAAATCGAAGCTGTACACACACACACACACACACACACACACACACACACACACACACACATATATATATTTTATTGAATGGAAATATAATACCGCATGAATACGCAGGTTTCCATGGACTGCAGGGAATGATGGATGAGCCTGGCAAGGACGGCTTACCGGGACAACAGGGTGAAACTGGTATGATTGGAATTTCTGGACCGCAAGGACCGGATGGTAAAGATGGACCTCCCGGAGCAACCGGACGACAAGGACAACCAGGTAAAATCATACGTATTTCACATTACATGTCAACACGATAATTTTCATTCTCAATTTGAAACGATACGTTGTTACGAGACATATTTACATCAATTGTTTTGACCATGCATTAAATTGGGAAACAATTTCTCTCGTAGGTTTCCGTGGCGCTCCTGGAATACCTGCGGCAAATGGATATGGTCCGAGGATTCTACTTTGCTCGTCACTCGCAAACCGAGATGATACCGATCTGTCGAAGGAATACCATGAAAATCTGGGAAGGATTTTTTCGCTGTTACACACGATCCGAAATCAAATATGTAGATAATATATTACTGTATAAACCTATTTTATTATATATACCAATAGTGTCCCTTCCATATCGTTACAATCTTTTTCAACAGTACTCTAAGAAACCTGCAAATCCTATCACTTTACGCACTGGCGACAGATGGATACATACGAATTGTTTGTCGAAAACTTAAAACTAAAAGAAAGATACGCATATCAACAAATATTTTTCAGATTTTCTACTTAACGCGATTATGTTTAATGTCGAAATTGAAAAATATATACAAGGTGTACAACTAAAAGGGTTTAAAAATAATAGTCTGTAACACCTTTAGCTTCACACCCTGTACATACTGTTTATAAGATTATAAGATATATTGTTTATAAGATATAAATAATCCCATGAGGGATAATCACAGTCTTATCATTGCATGACTCTATCGTAGTTTTAAGATTGTTGCATAATAACCAACGACCTGTAATTCGCCGGCAATAGGCAACAAAATGACCAGCGGTATAACCAACGACACCTGCTAATCTAAAAATTAAAATAGTAATTATAATACTGCACTTCTTTTATTAATTGATGCCTGTGTGTGGACTGTGCTTACCTATATTTTTTCTCCAAATGCAGAACAATCGGAAAATCACCTAGAGTATGTACATTGCATTCCATCAGTCATTTCGATTCGTGATCTTATGTCAAGTTCGATAAAAATTTGAAAATTAGTCATATTAATCTCCGTGGCAATTCCTTTACACTCTTCTTTACGACATCTGATATTGGAAATACGTGAATGAAATTGTATAGCTTCTTCCAACGCCCCGAATCCTTTTCTCTCAATCGTTCTATGATTCACAGAAAGAAATGAAATAGTCTGTAGTTCAAAATTGCAAATGGGATTATTACATTCGTATGTTTTAAATAGACTCGGTTCGGAATCAAATAGTTCACTCCAAATTGTCCCGATATTATTCTCTGCATTTAAAAAATATGGATTGAGTGAAGTTGTCGCTTCTGTTCGTTGAACAATTGGGTAATATTTTCGCAGAATCAAGAATCTTCGAAGAAAAATGTCTTTTGTTGGTCCTTTTTTCATAAAAGCATTAACCAATTGCAATGTCTCGTTGGTAGATGATTGAATTGTCGAGCAATAAACTGGATTATCTAGCGCACTGAAAGATACACATATGTGTTCACTAACTGAATACACGAAGGTATATCAAGAAAATAACATCTACAAATTTTCTTTTCGGAGTATGTTGTCATGTCGAGGTCTACTCGACGGTCTCGACCGACGTAACTCGCTGCTCCTCCGAAAAATATGTAATTTTCACACTACTGCCGATAATGGTCTGTTCTTTTTCGCTACACATGTGAACTAGTGCAATAAGTTCATTTGTTGCACTAGTGCAGAAGTGCAGCGAAAAAGAACAGAGACCTAAATTTATTTTTATTTTTATTTTGAATACAAAGTTTTCCCAAATAAAAATTCCAATGAAGATGTCATCCCCAAATGATTTCCAATCGATTCCACTTGTAATAAACATTAAACATAGTTGCTATCTGCTAACTTGACGCTTGATAAATTTTGTTAATAACACAAAATCTATTCTTTCCCAAATGTTTAATCAATTTTCCCAAACTTCCCCAAATGATTCCCAAATTATATAAAAAAAAAAAAATCAAAAATATTCAATTTGTCTGCTAACTCTACGGCGGTTCTCTGATTATCTAGGCAGAGAGAAGGATGAGAGCGGTCATGGGCGCATTTTAGCTGTCACCTTATTCCGTGGCGCTTCTATGTCCATAAAATGTGGACATTGAACTACGTATCCAATGTCCACGAATCCCGTAGGTAATGTCCACGATTTTGTGGACCTCTTCCGTGCTATGTCCACGATTTTGTGGTTCTCTTCCGTGCTATGTCCATGATACCGAAAATCAATAAGGTGAATGAGTCAGACAAGGACCGACAAACAATCGCTTCGTTCTTGTCTCACGTATCACGTTACGGTGGGCACGAAGCGAGCTAGCAGCGGCGAAGCCAAATTTTCCTGTTATCCGTCTCGCTTCTCTTACGCGCTGCGTTTCGTTCAATTTCAAAAATTAATATCTCTGGTAATATCTGTCGTAGAGAAATCTTTAAAAAAGCATTTTAAAGCTGAGGAAACAATCTTTTCGAAAAAAATAGGTTAAGTTGCAAGAAATTGCAAATTCCAATTGTTATAAGCAATTGAAATGTTTAATTATTTTTTTCACTAAAAAGTACATTTTTTTTAATTTTTAAAATATTGCTATCTCATTTTCTACTTTATTCTGAAAGTACACATATTTTTTATTTTATGAATAAACGATGGATTCTATTTTTTATATAATTTTAATGACTGAGATGCCGTGCCGTTCTCGCGTCCCTGATGGCTTGACCAAGTGGCACAGCACATTGATTTCTTCGGAAATCTCTTGTAGGAAGAAATGTATGTATAGTATAAATGGCATAATATATAATGTTAAATATATAATCAAAATTACAAAAATCATATTTTTGTTATAAATATCACATTTTAGTCATTATTGTGTAGTATATTCTGGTAAAGTAAATTGTTACTGTACTGTATAATTTGACCATTAATTTTCCTTTCTGTTTTAAAATTGCCGAGATTTTACGTAATGAATGTTATGCTAAAATTTTTCTTATTGAGAAATTTATAAAGTTATGAAGAACAGTGTAAATTGCAATTTTGTTGAACTGCAGTAGATAAAAAAGTAATAGCATAGTCACTTACAGGCTTAAAAGACCGAGAGACTTGCCGTAGAGCGCCAAAAGTCTAGATAGGCCTATATACATATAGGAATTTTCCGATAAGAAAAAATAGAGCATAACATTCATTACGTAAAGTCTCGGCAATTCAAAACAGAAAAGGAAATTAATGGTCAAATTATACGTAGTACAATAACAATAATTTACTTTACCAAAATATTACACAATAATTATTAAATTATAATATCTATTGATCATAACAAAAATGTGATTTTTAAATAATTTTGATTATATTCAACACTATATAGGTATTATGTCATTCATATTATATATATATATATACTGATATACATTCTTCCTACAAGAGATTTCCGAAGAAATCTGTGTCGTGCCACTTGGTCGAGCCAGAGACGCGAGCACGGCACGGCACGGCATCTCAGATATTAAAGTTATATAAGAAATGGAATCCATTGTTTCTTTATCTTTATAAAATAAAAAATAGGTGTATTTTCAAAATAAAGTAAAAAATAAAATAGCATTATTAAAAAAAATTTTTAAATGTATTTTTAATAAAAAAATTAATTATACATTTTAATTGCTTCTAACAATTGCAATTTGCAATTTCTTGTAACTTGAACTATTATTTTCAAAAGATTGTTTTCTTAGCTTTAAATTGCTTTTTTAAGGATCTCACGACAGATATAACCAGAGATTAATTTTGAAGTTGACTTCTTTATTTTTCACGAAAATTGTATTGCTTATAACTTTTGCAAAAAGAAAACATTTTGATCGAACAAAAAATACGTATCTGCTTATTTTATGTATATTTCTTGTAAGTAAAGTTTCACAATCAATTTAAAAAATAAGTCATTTCTCGTCCGATTTGACGTGGAATTGCCCATATGCATAATATAATATATATAAAAAATGTGTATTTTTTGAAGGGTATAGCAAGATAAGGGGGGATAACACATGCGGCCCATAAACAAAATTAATTTGGATTAGGGGCATTTTTAAAGGTATAATAATTGATAACATTATCTGTGGAGAATTCCATATCTCTTTCTCGCTCCATTTCCGGAATATCATAAAAATACCGCGTATTTTTTTCTCTGCCGCTATTATAGATATCAAGCTGAGGTTGGTCTCATATATCATAAATCATTTAAGGCATTATGAAACATACGTTTTTCTTTAGAATTTTTCAGGCCAAAACTTGACTTGCAGAATCGTTTAAAATATTCAAGAAATGTTTTTGCACGCTCCTTAAGACGTAAAACCTTGGAAAAAATTTAGAATATACCTATATGTTACATAAAAGAGTAATCTTCCCAATTTTTTTCAGATTTTTTCAAACATGCCACCATATTTTAAAAAAACTTATTTGTTTAATCGTTTTGTAATAATAAAAATTAAAATCAATAAATACATTGCTTCATTTAACTACAATAATATTGTTTTAATTGTCTTTAATATTCGTGTTATTAATGATAAAGATAATAGCTGTCATCTAAGCAGTTTCTAAGTTGATAATTCACGAACCAATTAGCCTGTTTAATTATGTAAGTAAAGGACAAAGAATTTTCGAAGGCTTATAAGTTAATGATTATTTACATCTTTATAAATCACAATTTTTTGTTTACTTTAAGAATATAAGATTTATGTACAATCACATATATTTATTTGTTCCAATAAAACAATTTAATCTTTATCACTATAACTCTCGTCAATAATTGAGTCAATTCTTCCAGTTGTAAAAATCTTTGTTAAGATTTCTGCTGGTATTCCTGCCTGGATTTCTTACTATTCCTGCCAAATACCGGACATGTAAAAGATAATAAATAATCACAGAAACATGTGAACAACAACGAATAGTCAAGTCCATTCTTACACATTTACACGTGTATCACAAAATTCCACTTTACCTAACAGAATTAGGTTTATATTGGACATATAGCACTTGTATACACTTCTTTGTATATTTTTTATGAATCTCAGTTATTTAAGAGAGAATCTTGACTTATTGAAGTTTTTGAAAGGTCCCGGCATATTAATAAAAAAATATACAAAAGTGTATATAAGTGCTATATATCCAACATAAACCTAATTCTTTTGGGTAAAGTAGAATTTTGTGATACACGTGTAAATGTAATGGACGTAGGACTATTCGTTGTTGTTTACCTGTTTCTGCAATTATATTTATTATTTTTTACATGTATTTTGCAGGAATAAAGAGACCAGCAGAAATCTTACAAGAATTTTTAAAACTGGAAGAATTTACCCAATTATTGACGAGAATAGTGATAAAGATTAAATTGTTGTAATTATTGCAACAAATAAATATATGTTATTGTATATACTTAAATCTTATAGTTTTTAAAGTAATCATAAAACTGTGATTTATAATAAATATGTAAATAATCATTCACTTGTAAGTCTTTGAGAATTCTTTGTTCTTTACTTACATAATTAAACAGCCTAATTGATTTGTGAATTATTAACTTAGAAACAGCTTACAATGGAAGCAATCGATTGTTGTAAAAAAAAACAGAAAAAATAATTTTAAAAAATTTGTATCGATCCGCATTTAATTTTATAAAATTGCAATGTTAATAAAAATTAATATTATTATTTGATTCCTTTCATTATTCTACGTATAAAAGTGTGAAGATAAAGTCATTAAAAAGTGAATACTTTGCAAGATATTTCATATTTTGTATTAAAAATATCATGACAAAATTTGAAATATCTCAGAAAATTTTTAACGAAAGAGAACTTTATTATAGGGTTTTGAACACGTCTCGACAAGGGCTACAAGAATATGCAATGAAAAATAGGAAATTTCATTTAAGGAAACATCAATCACATTGACCTCGCCTTGAAAAGGTTACTCAAGGTCAAGTCCATATTTTCATCATGTGGCCCCCATCAAACCATGTAACTTTTGTCTGAAACACTTTTCTGTATCTTCCACATTTTTCGAGATATTTGCCTGCGGCATTTAAAATAGTCCACCCTGTATATGTATATATATATACATATATATATATATATATATATATATATATATATATATGTATCAATATATATATATATATTGATATATATATAGATATATATAGATATATATAATTATTATTATACATATAGGCAAAATTCCACGTCAAATCGGACGAAAAATGACCCTCGTATTTTTTAAATTGATTGTAAGACTTTATTTACATAAATAATACATAAAATAAGCAGATACGTATTTTTTGTTTGTCCGAATTTTTTTTGCAAATGTCAGCAATACAATTTTCGTAAAAAATAAAGTCGTTAACTTTAAAAATTAATATCTCTGGTTACATTTGTCGTAGGAAGATCCTTAAAAAAGCAATTTAAAGCTAAGGAGACAATCTTTTTGAAAAAAATAGTTTCAGTTACAAGAAATTGCGCATTCCAATTGTAATAAACAATTAAAATGTTCAATTACTTTTTTTTTATTAAAAAATACCTTAAAAATTTTTTTTAAAATAATGCTATATCTTATTTTTTATTTCATTCTGATAGTACACATATTTTTTATTTTACGAAGAAACGATAGATTCTATTTTTTATATAATTTTAATGACTGAGGCTCCTCGTTGCGCCGCACCGTGCTCACGTCTCTGGCTCGACCAAGTAGCACGGCACATCGATTTCTTCGAAAATCTCTTGTAGGAAGAATTTACAGTATAAATGACATAATAGGGGAATTGTGCCTAAAACGACATAGGCCGTATTTATATAGTCGGATCTTATATTTAAGACCATCTTAAGTAATGTCCTAAGATGCTATAATGAACCAATCACTGAGCCGTATTAGCATCTTAAGACATTACTTAAGACGATCTTGAATATAAGATCCGACTATGAATTCCGGCCATAATATGCTAGTTTAGCGCTTTATATCGCTGCTAGAGGACCCGCTGGTACATTTTTATACGTCAAAATCCATTATGTTTTTAATACCTGTTGCAAATTGGTAATGAGTAGGGGAAAGTGGGGCACGTTGAGACACCTAAATTCAACTCGCTGTATTTTTGTAAATATTTCTGCTAAAATTCTTTTCAAAGTGATTTGCAGCACAAATTTATATAAATTTTGAAATTTTAATAAGTTTATTGGTTTAGCGTGCTTTACTTCCTAAATAAATAAAAAAAATCAATTTCCGAAAAATGTCTCAACCTGTCCCACTTTTCCCTATACGCTTGAGAATGGAAATTTTGCCATCTAATCGAAAACGTAAGTATAAAAAATTGCGATGCTATTGTAAACATTTATAATTTTCAAATAAGAACCATTATTGCTCGAATTTTGGCCGTTTTCTATTGTTTAAGCGTATAGAAAATTATTTTGGCACATTTGTCTTTAGCTCATTACTTTATTTCTTTGTTTGATATTTAATATTTTTATGTTTCATCATTGAGTGTTCTTATATGAAGTCATGCTGTTGCACTTATTATATTTTTCTAATACAATCTAACTTTTTATTTTATGGATAGAAAGTTTTACTAGTGACCGGACAAAATAACATATACTAATTATTTTAGGACAGCAACCATATGTAATATTGCTCTGATATCTCCAAATATAAAAAGTGCAACAGCGTGGCTACATATAACAAAACTCAATGATGAAACATAAAAAGATTAGATACCAAACAAAGAAATAAAGTAATGAGCTAAAGAAAAATGTGCCAAAAAAATTTTTTATATTTATGTTTTCGATTACATGGCAAAATTTCCATTCACAAGCGTGCACTCACTACCATAACTTGTAACAGGTACTTATAAAGACACGATGGATTTTGGTGTTTAATGTAAGTATTGTCGCTCTTCTAAACTGCAGCGATATTAAGCACCTAAACTAGCACTATGTCATTTTGCCCGATATATCAAGGCAAAATGAACAATTGTAGTGTTTTGTTTATATGTTGTTACATAACTAATGCAAATTTATAAAAATTTTTAAATATTATAATACCAAACTATGTTTATCCTAAAATGTTTCTAAACAGGTTACACAATTTTTAACCTACTACAGAATAAATTGACAATGTTTTAAAAAAAAGTATGTCGTTTTGGGCACAATTCCCTTATACTCGTATATATATAATGTATATATAATGACATAATATATAATTAAATTTAATTAAAATTATATACAAATCACAATTTTGTTTATTACATTTTAAAAAATTTTGCATTATTTCTGCTAAAGTAAATTTTGTTACTGTACTGTATAATTTGACCGTTAATTTTCTTTTCCGTTGTAAATTGCCGGAATTTTCCGTAATGGATATTGTGCTCTAATTTTTCTTATCAAGAAATTCCTATAGGCCCAGACTTTTGGCGCTCTACGGCAAGTCTCTCGGTTCTTAAGGTAGTATATGTAGCGTGAAACGCAAATTGTAAGAAAAATGTGAAATTTTCACTATATACGTTAATAAATGTGGTATCTCACATCTGTACAACTTAAAAGTGATTGACCATCCCGAACGCGAGATAATCACACTCAAAAATTGCATTTTTTCCATGTATTGCATGCACAAAGCATACACAGAAATCTCGTATTTTGGATTGTAATAATTAGACAATTTAAGAAAGTGATAAAAAACGGATATATTATAGCGGAAAAACACATTAGAAATACTAGTTAGAAAAAACCGAAATTATTGACCATTTAGATTTAGAAATAGAATAACAAATAGACCTCGATTTTCACGATTATTCGACGTAAAGAAGCGACTAGAGGAGAAAAATAACAGAATAGCCTTTTGTTCTGTGTGTGAGGGACAGAATTATCCAAAAGTTTTCAGTCTGTAACCGTCAATAGTCGGATGTTTTCACGTCAATTTAGAGTATAAAATTTTGGATACTGTCGCGATACAACTACCTTGTCTGTAAATAACCACGCTATTACTTTTTAATCTTCTGCAGTTTAACAAAATTGCAATTTACACTGTTCTTCATAACTTTATAAATTTCTCAATAAGAAAAATTTTAGCATAACATTCATTACGTAAAATCTCGGCAATTTCAAAACAGAAAGGAAAATTAATGGTCAAATTATACAGTACAGTAACAATTTACTTTACCAGAATATACTACACAATAATGACTAAAATGTGATATTTATAACAAAAATATGATTTTTGTAATTTTGATTATATATTTAACATTATATATTATGCCATTTATACTATACATACATTTCTTCCTACAAGAGATTTCCGAAGAAATCAATGTGCTGTGCCACTTGGTCAAGCCAGGGACGCGAGAACGGCACGGCATCTCAGTCATTAAAATTATATAAAAAATAGAATCCATCGTTTATTCATAAAATAAAAAATATGTGTATTTTCAGAATAAAGTAGAAAATGAGATAGCAGTATTTTAAAAATAAAAAAAAAGTACTTTTTAGTGAAAAAAATAATTAAACATTTCATTTGCTTATAACAATTGGAATTTGCAATTTCTTGCAACTTAACCTATTTTTTTCGAAAAGATTGTCTCCTCAGCTTTAAAATGCTTTTTTAAAGATTTCTCTACGACAGATATTACCTGAGATATTAATTTTTGAAATTGAACGAAACGCAGCGCGTAAGAGAAGCGAGACGGATAACAGGAAAATTTGGCTTCGCCGCTGCTAGCTCGCTTCGTGCCCACCGTAACGTGATACGTGAGACAAGAACGAAGCGATTGTTTGTCGGTCCTTGTCTGACTCATTCACCTTATTGATTTTCGGTATCATGGACATAGCACGGAAGAGAACCACAAAATTGTGGATATAGCACGGAAGAGGTCCACAAAATCGTGGACATTACCTACGGGATTCGTGGACATTGGATACATAGTTCAATGTCCACATTTTATGGACATAGAGGCGCCACGGAATAAGGTGACAGCTAAAATGCGCCCATGACCGCTCTCATCCTTCTCTCTGATTGAGGTATCCTGCTCCTGCTCAGCGGCTCAGCGCTTCTGTCCTGCAGCCAAATATTTGTGTAGCAAGTGGTAGCAACCGCTCGCCGCTTACGTGCGCTTAGCTAAGCAGAGGTTCGGCAAAACACACCCAATGAGATAATTTTATTGATAATTCTACATAAATTGGAAAACATGTTTGTTCATATTCTGTGCTTATGATTCCATAACGGTGAATATAAATACATTCATTATTTAAGAAAAAGGTGATACAAAACTAAATATCATGAAAAAGAAGCAATTTGATGAGTTCTTGGGAGGATTACAATCGCTCCCACATGAAGTGTCTATTATGAACTTTGTCTCTTCACGAGCCCATGAGATTTCTGCGATGACATCTTCGATAGGTATCACAAATTACGTTTACAGAATGAAAATAAATCATATAATTAGATATTTTCCCTATTTTTTATTTTTTATAAATATAAATAATATTGTCTATACAGTCTGTGATTCTATTCTATGTATATGGGTGATTCTAATCTATTGTTATATTAAATATTGATAATTATTCTGTTTCTTACAGAAAATCCTAAACAAACCAAGTTAATATTTCAAAAGCTGCCTGTATATATGCGCAGACGCGTCATGTCTCATAATGTCAAAAGATTGCCACGTAGATTGCGAGAGGCACATTTGGCACAAATGGCAAAATCAGGAAATGGCAAGGATTTACCGTCAATAAACAAGCGATTATCTCGAAAGTATCGTAGGAGACCACGCAATTTACTTTCTGAATACAGTTGCAGACAACGCAATAAAATCTGGTTAGAGACGCATATCTGGCACGCAAAACGTTTTCATATGATTGACAAATGGGGATATAGAATTGCGAGTCATTCAACCAACAAGTGTTTTAGAGCTAATTATCGATCTGCCGCAAAATATTGCCTTCTGCAAGATATTTCTTACTACACTTGCATTGAGATAACAGGGGAGGAAAATTTATTAAAGACAACTTTGAGAGCGCATTGCAATCCATCTATGTTAACTTTTGCAGCAAAAAAATATATTGATGGCTATAAGGAAGGTACTGTGATGTTCTTCAAGAAAGATGGTTATCCACGTTTTCCTATTGGTAATGTGGATTTCTTCTGGCGATCAAACAAATCAGACATCCGAACAGATATTAAGACTATTTGGATTTGGATACATCCTGCTTTTTACGACGATTTTCTTAGTGAAATTATATCAAGTTTTGAATTTAAGCAGAACAATACTGAACAAGATGCAGCTGATATCCATGATTTGAATCGTTTGTACACGAATGATGCAGGTTGTAAAATGATCATATTAAGGAATGCATTAAATAGGTTTCGGCTTCGTGGGGCATTAGCTCTAAATGTATTAACACAAGCATTACAATTACCGTCCATAAATAAATTGGATTTTTGCTTGGATTACGCTGTTCTAAAAGGTAACGATGACCCATTAAGCAGTAAAATGACAGACACGAGTAAAATATCAGTAGACAACAATGTTGTGCAACCTACAGAGAAGATGGCGATTGACGAGATAAATGAAGAAAATACTATGATTTCTAAATATTTGGGTATAGAACTTAGTAAAAAGACATGGTACATTAGTTACTATAAAAAACAAGAAAATATGGAGGCTTTCAAGGTACAAGAACAATTGTGGCAAATACTCAAGTCTTTGGGGTCGCCAAATCACTTGACAACAAATATGATCATTGGAGTAACCGTTTTAGATCCGCGCTTCTATTTACCTGAGAAAAGAACAAAATGTGATACTGAAGTAACAAAAAAAGAAACATTTTCTCGATTAATTTCTATTGATCAGCCAATAACTAATTCCAACTGTTCTCCTATTTGGGATGCAGAAATACGCCATATTGTAAGCAGTTCTTGCATGCCCACAGGTATTATTAATAAGCTCAGAAGTGAATGTCTTGTACCTGGTGTATCAAATGACCAATATTATAATGAGGATATTATGGCAAAAATACCTATACTTCTTATTCAGAAACCTGGAACTATTACAGGTATGTAATACGCATAATTTTGAATATTATTCGTAATATATGTAAGATAAACTATTATATATTTATGTATTACCGAAATTATCTCAAACCTCAAATTATTAACAATTATTTATATTTTAGACAAAAATGTTTGAAATAAAAATTTCACAAATTTTGGAAATATTTTAGGAATATGTGTAATAAATTTTTATTTAATACATTTTTCGTGAAACATCAATTTTATTATCTTTTTTATATATTTTTTAAAATTATTCTATAATTTTGAGCAGTCATAATGAAATTAATAGTTTATGAGATATTTTATATTTCATTCTAATATGTTTAAACATCAATTATGTAATATGTTGTATCGTAAAATATTTTTTAATAATCTTGCTTTAACAATTTTATGCACAGAATAATGAGCTGACTCTATCAATCTAATACAAATACAATTAACCCTCGGAGAACACACCTATTTTTTCATTTACGGAGAACACTCTGGGTCAATCTGACCCTACACACACTTTGATCGTCCACCATTTTAAATTGACGAGTGCGATCAGCTTGAAAAAATTTCCAGATGTACTTGGAACATTGTTAAATCAATTGATATAAATAAAAAGTGCCGTTGGAATTATTTACATATTTAAAAAAATTCAAAAAAAAATTATTTTTTTGAAAAAAGTAATTTACGACAAAAATTTTATTTTTTTTATTTTTAATATTTCTGGCTAAAAATTTACATTTTTAAAATGCTTTCAAGATATTATGATAAAACTCGAGGTAAGGGTCAAATTGACCCTGTGTGTTCTCCAAGGGTTAAACCAAATCAGAAACTTTTACTTTGCCAGTAAATAATTAACAATAACGATTTTTTTGACCTAACTGACTATCTTTATATAGACTAAGGATGAGACTTTATTAATCGTCACAACCTTTTGACCACGGGTTTTGATCTTTCTCAATCAATGTAAAAAAAACCAGAATGTAAAACTTAAGCCATTTCTTGTAATTAAGATAAAAGATATGAACATTCTCGCCTAGGGGTCCTTTTACCCCACCTTCCCCTATATATATATATATATGTATATATATATATATATACCTATATATTTTTTTTACGCCAAAAGTACACCGATTGAAAAGGGCCAAAATTCATGGTCGAAACGTCATGACGATTATAATTGACCAATCAATGGTCGGAACGTCGTGACGATTATAATTAATAAAAATAGCCAGTTGAATTGAATAAGAAATTGTTATTGTAAACACAAGTGCATTTAAGGACAAATATGTGATTTGTACTTATATCTATACCTTTTTTTAGTGCAATTATACATTCTCTTCACAGCAATCTCTTCATATCGTTGATTTATTTTATTAGTTTGTATGTATTGAAGTATATCAAAATAAAGTTCGCTGTAGAATGAATATGAAATATTTTATATTATTTTACATTATATTATTTATTACGAATTAATTTGTTTTAACAAGGTATGAAATTATTTTATAACTTGTTGATTTTTTTCATAATTTTACTACAGGTGTTTTGATAATTACTTTATAAAATAATTAGAAAAATTAAATTACAATTATAAAATTATTATTTAATTAAAAAAAAATTATATGCTTTCATTAAAAAAAATATGTACTGATTTTCTAAGAAATGCATGCCATAAAAATTTGTTATATGTACATCATATTTTCCTCCTAAAACTATAAAACTTCTTTAAAAACTCTTAAAGTAAAAAACAACTTATGAAATTTTTATTCAATTATTTTCTTTGATTATGATTTATAAATAAGGACATAATGTATGTTGACAGGTTTTGGTTCTGGTATAGATGTTATTGTACCAGCTAGATGGGCAATGCCGTTTTGGCTTGCATTCTTAATGCATTGTGCGAGAGTAGGTGCGCTTCAAGAATCAAAATCGATAGCTTTTGAAAGTTTGAATCTAAATACACCTGATATTAATGATCCTGATAGTCCTGCCTACACGAGGGAGGCATTGATTACAAAAGAAGAATTAACTAAAAAATATTTCCGTTATCCACCAAATAGAAGAGTTAATTTTGTCAAGCTCGGAATTTCTGGTCCTTTCCTTTGCGACTGGAAAAATTTGACGAGAGACTGGTCAGACAACGAAAACTTTTATGTTCTAAGGAATCGCGAGCTCTTGTTACTTTTACAAGCAGGCATTTGCCCTGCCAAAAATAAAAATGCAAAATTACTTGTCCAAAATACGAAATCCAATATTTCAGATTTAGATGATTATAAAAATTGCCTGATACGTGTTCAGATATCTATGGTGGGAAAAGGATCGCCGAAAAAATTCGCAATTATATGCATGCCGACATTCGAAGATTTGAAGAAGTTTGAAAACAATAAAAAATGGTTTGGGCCTGTGGAAGAATGCCACAATGATCCGAACTTAAGAATTCGTAAAGCATTACGAAAGAATCATTTGATACTACTAAAACGATTAAGGCGGCAGAGAGTTCGACGAAATCGAGCGTTGAAAAATAATGCGTTGAAGTTACTGGAAGAATCTACTAGAAAGTTGAACGAAGAGGAAGGCATAACCGTTTTATCTCACCGTAAAATTATATCTGATCAATCGGTAAAAATGTCAGAATTGTATCTCTCAAAATGTACAAAAGTTCGTTATTCTTGCGATAGAGAAGTTATGGGATATATAACACTAGGGGACTTTTCGTTCAGCCAAGCAAAGGGTATCGGCATCGGATATATCGCATTGCCTTCATTACTCAGAATGATTGACGAAAAATCTAACATCGTTCTTGTCAGAAATACTCAAACGCGACAATACAGATTAGCAGAATTAAAAATATTAGATGTTTGATATCGCGTATTGCATATTTTATATATTTTGTATATATAATGTGTAAAAAACGTGTGTATTTTTTAATTATGTAGTAATTTTTAAAATCGACCAAACTGGCCATGTTTATTAATAGGATGTTATCTAGAATTTAGAATTTATTGCGAAAAATATGACCCCAGCCAGCGTATCCTATTAATAAACATGGCCAGTTGGGTCGATTTTAAAAATTACATTTTTAATTATTGGCTGGCGACGAGAAGTTCTTAATTTGTTTGATTTTTTAATTATTGGGTTTTTAATACAATTCCTGAAATATATTTGAGTAAAATATATTGTTCAGCACAAAGGCGGATATTTTTATTCTTATTTTTTAATATTATCTTGTTATCACTATAAGTATTTTTTCGAAAGATATGTTGGACGATAATAATCACGGCTGATCGATTCATGTTGTATAATCGGTTTTATTTAGGCTTTTTTATACTTCACAGTATCAAGGCATGTATATTATAATTGATACAATTGATCTACATAAAAAATGTACACGATTCGTAAATGTCGTATATTGTGTAAAAAAGAGATAGCTCGATCTTTTATCATTAATAAATAACGGTAAATAAAAGGTACCAATAAGTTGTACGATAAATAGTTCCATTCATCGACGAGATCTACAAGAAAATACATTGATTACTACATTAATCTTAAGATATACAAAGAGTGACAAAACAAAGCATTTGTTTTCAGCTGTGTGAAGTTGCCCCCTCCCCCCCCCCCCCCCACTACTGAAAATCCAATAACTATTACCATTCGTTTGTTGGTGTTTGGTAGTCCATTCCCGATGATTGGTAGTCAAAGCTGTAATTAATGATATGAAAAAAAGACATACGCGCGTGAAGTTAGCCCCCCCCCCCCCTCTCTTATAAAACTCGGCTTTTCAGATTGTATGTATCAATATAACTGTAAGCGTTCGTTTGGTGGTTGCGTACTGACGTTTGGTAATCCATTCCTGATGATTGGTAATCAAAAATGTAATTGTCAAGGAAGAAAATAGAATGTATATATGTGTGTAATCATGCATATTATAGAAATATTCTTATACGATTGCATGTTTAATTTTAATCGTTAATATTTATTTAATGAGCAATTTATAATGTTTGGTAGTTAATTCTTAATAATTAATAATTAATTCTTAAACACATATGAGTCAAATTGATATAGTACACTGCTAACTTCAAAAAGTTTTTTCAGGTTTCTTCTATAATAAATCAACACAATAAAATAATATAAAAAGTTTTTTAATTCTTGTAGTCATTTTTCACTGTTATTTTTCAAGATGTCAAAGAATATATAGACTTTTATTTTTTAGAATTGCAGAGCATAATTAAACGACTGATATTATTTTTACGATATTTGCGACTATGCACATTTAATAGCTACATAAAATATGTATGTAGTCTAAGAATTAGAAATTTAGAACTAGTTGTTAACGGAAAAAACCTTAATAATCGCGTTTGATTGATCAATTCTCTTTCAGAAATTTCTATCAATGACTCGGATTACTATGAATTACCCATAGGCTATAACAGAAATATGAGTATTTGAGTATTTATAGTAGGTATAATTAAAGTTGACCAATATTAATTAATTGTCCGAAATTTGCGTGCTCCGATATAACACAATGCACAGTAGTGAATGTGTTTTCATACAGTGTAGAAAATCAATTTTTATAAATTCACGCGTGTCTTTTTTTGTATTATTAATTACAGTTTTGATTACCAATCATCGGGAATGGACTACCAAACATTAGTACGCGACCACCAAACAAATGCTTACAGTTATTTTGATATATACAATCTAGAAAGCCGAGTTTTATAAAAGGGGGTGGGGCTAACTTCACGCGCGAATGTCATTCTTTCGTATTATTAATTACAGCTTTGACTACCAATCATCGGGAATGGACCACCAAACGAATGGCAATAGTTGTTATTGGATTTTCAGTAGTGGGAGGGCCAACTTCACACAGTTTTTGTTTTCTCCCAATGTTAAGATAAGGTTAATTAACCTCAAATAATTGATATCTTTACAATTCATAATACACTCGTCAACAAAATTATCACAACATTCAATTCATATCAAAATTTTGCACAATTTTAAATAAGCATATCTCTGCGAAAAATTGTATTTTTTAAAAATTGTTTTTTTATTTTAAAGGGATCTCTACTTTAAGAAACACGTTAGATTTTGATTTTCTCCTTTCCCCCACCCGCCAACTCTTCAAAAGTAAGGACGTGTCTTTTCTTTAAAACATTGCATAATTTGACGCATTCTACAAGGTAGAATAAATTTTTTTCGCAAATATGATAATCATCATAAAATATGGACTTTTACCTGCAAATTAAAAAAAAATTGAGGTCCGTACGATTTTTTTCGCGGAGTTATGACGTATCAAAGGAGAATGGGTAAAATAGGCTGATTTTTACATAAAAAGTGTAACGTAAGTTATACATGTTTTTTGGTTCGCTGAATACGATGGTAGCATTGTTATCCGTCTAAACCCGTGGAAATAAAGTGGTCAAAATTTGCTTTAAAGGGGTCGAAATAAGTCACTTTTAATTTAAAAGTGACTTATTTCGATCCCTTTAAAGCGAATTTTGACCACGAAATAAAATAAGTTACTTTTAATTTAAAAGTGACTTGTTTTAAATTAAAAGTGACTTATTTCGATCCCTTTAAAACAAATTTTGACCACTTTCTCACAGGATTAGACGGATAAAAATGATACATTTAGCGACCCAAAAAACATAAGATTACATGTATAACTTACGTTACATTTTTTAAGCAAGAATTGGTCAAACTGCAATTTTTTGGAGAAAAAAACACGTTCTTACTTTTGAAAAGATGGGAGGAGAAAAATTAAAATCAAAATCTATAACGACAGTTTCTTAAAGTAGAGATTTTACCCTTTAAAATAAAAAAAAATGTTTTTTCAAATACTATTTTTCGCGGAGATACGCTTATTTGAAATTATGCGAAATTTTGATATAAATGGAGTGTTGCGATAATTTTGTCGACTAGTGTATATACATACAGTGTCCCAATTTTAACTGCCCCAGGCAAATATCTCGAAGAATATAGAAGATACGGGAAAAATATTTCAGACAAAAGTTGTAGGATATCAAGGGGGACAGATGATGCTGATATATACTTGTTTGACCTTTGATTACCTTGAAAACCCTTACCAAAGTTAATTTTAAATTTTTAAATAGGAACCCGTACATTTTATTGCACATTCTTGTATAGCTTCGAAACATTTTCGAGGCACTATCTATAGGTATTCGAGTTCCCATTTAAGAATTTAAAGTTAACTTTGGCGGGTTTTCAAGGAAATTGCAAGGTCAAACAAATATCAGCATTATCTGTCCCCCTTGATATCCTACAACTTTTGTTTGAAACGTTTTTCTTCTATATTTTTTGAGATATTTGCCTACTGGAACAATTAAAATGAGACACCTTATACATATATTATATACATAGCAAAGATATCAATTATTACAGTAATATATAGTTATATGTAAAATATTAAGGTAATTATTTAGTATAGGGGAGGCAGCTCCAATGACCTTGACCTTGACATATGTTGTCAAGGTCACCCTCCTGAGTGACCTTCAGAAGGTTTTAATTGTCGCTCGTTTTTTATTAAAAAGTTATTAACAAAAAAGTTTGGAAAATATAGCAGTTATTTTGAGTATTAAAAGACATAAACGACTAAAACGACTAATATGTGGAAATAGTATATGTATGAACGAAGGAAAGTCATTTAAAGCAGTGAATTGTTGATATATTGAACAGTCTTTTTGTTAAAGCAGAGAACAGTTGGTATAAAAGATTATATAGGTATTCAATTTTATGTGTTAGAAAGTATAAATGTAAACCCATTCTCTGCTTTAACCATAATTGTATGATTATAATTGGGTTGTTGAACGTTTTCCCAAAAATATTTTTTTTGTAAAGTTCATACCCTATTTAGTTATCAAAATTTTTGTCGTTTGCTTCAAAACGTCCAATTTGTATTAGTTTTTAATTATTGAAAATATCGTATTTTTAATGCTACGAAAACGTGCCGAAAGCGCCGTGACGTCACTATAACAATGCGCATGCGTATTGCTGTCATACGAGCCTCGTACGACAGTAAAGGCCCTTGCACAATGCTAGGCAACAGGCAATAGGAACAGGAAATAACCTCAAAATCGTCAATACAAACCTAAAAAATTCGAACGATATGATTGGTTGGCAACAGGCAATAGGCACAGAATTTCCAACGTGACGGAAATTCTGTGTCTATTGCCTGTGTCATCGTCTATTCTGCATAAATACAAAGTTTCTGATTTCTGTTCCCTGTTCCTATTGCCTGTTGCCTAGCATATATTATGCAAGGGGCTTTACCTAACCTCGTATGTACGAGGCTTGTATGACAGTAATACGCATGCGCATTGTCATAGCGACGTCACGGCGCTTTCGGCGCGTTTTCGTAACATTTTAAAATGTTTTCAATAATTAAAAAGTAATACAAATTGGACGTTTTGAAGCAAACGACGAAAACTTTGATCACTAAATAGGGTATGAACTTCACAAAAAAATATTTTAAAATATTTTTTGAAAATTTTTAACAACCAAATTATACAATTAAAAAGATAGTAACAGTGGCTCACCCACACAACAATTAGTTTGGGTTAGGGGGCTGTTGTGTGGGTGGACCATATAGTCACTATCTTTAATTGTCCAATTATAATCATACAATTATGGTTAAAGCTAATATCTACAGGGTGAGTCATTTCAATCTATAAACGCTAATATCTCGAAAAATATGGAAGATACGGAAAAATGTTTCAGACAAAAGTTGTATGGTCTAAAGAGGGACACAAGATGGTGGCAATGATTTGACTTTGGATGGTCGTTTAAAGCTCACGTGAACGTCACCTTCAATTTCTTAAATGGAACCCCCTATATTGTAGTATATCGTTTGAAAGGGCATAAAATAAGAAAAATTTTGGCGCAAACCAGAGGTCGATACGTTGACCCGTTCGGGAGTTATTTAGGGTCAAAAATTGACTTTTTCCAAATTTGACTTTAAATAACTCCCGAACGGATCAACGTATCGACCTCTGGTTTGCGCCAAAATTTTTCTTATTTTATGCCCTTTCAAATGGTATACTACAATATGGGGGTTTTACTTGAAATTTTTTAGTGTCCCAGGGGACTGCAACTCAAAAATTTGAGATGGAACCCCCCCAATATTGTAGTATATCATTTAAAAGGGCACAAAATAAGAAAAATTTTGGCGCAAACCAGAGGTCGATACGTTGATTCGTTCGGGAGTTATTTAAAGTCAAATTTGGAAAAAGTCAATTTTTGACCCTAAATAACTCCCGAACGGGTCAACGTATCGACCTCTGGTTTGCGCCAAAATTTTTCTTATTTTATGCCCTTTCAAACGATATACTACAATATAGGGGGTTCCATTTAAGAAATTGAAGGTGACGTTCACGTGAGCTTCAAACGACCATCCAAAGTCAAATCATTGCCACCATCTTATGTCCCCCTTTAGACCATACAACTTTTGTCTGAAACATTTGGTAATTATGCATAAAAGGGGCATCCTCTCCGATTTGCTTGATATTTTAGTATGTTGTTGGGGATGTCTTCCCGAGTCATTTCATATATATATATAAGGGTCGGACTCAAATAGCTTCGGAGATACAAGCTGAGAAAGGAGGTATTTATGCATAAAAGCGACTCCCTCTCCGATTTGGTTTATTTTTTAATATGTTGTTGGGGATGTTTTCCCGAGTTATTTTATATATATATTTAAGGGTCGGACTCAAATAGTTTCGGAGATACAGGCTGAGAAAGGCTAAAAATCATAAATACGAAAATAAACGTTTAATGATAATTTATTCAACACTATCATTAGGAATCTGAAGGATTTCAACCAAGTGTGTGCTTTGTATGTGCTTCAACTTATAAAGCACATACTTGTAAAGCGCGTCACTAACCCATAGGTTAGTGGCGCGCTTTATAAGTATGTGCTTTGTATGTGCTTCAACTTAGAAAGCACATATTTGTTAAAGCAGAGAACAGTTGGTATATGAAAAGTACATATTTATATGTACGATGAATAGTTGGTATATAAATACCCATCCCTGCATGCGGAGAAGTGCGGCAGTCCCTGTGTAGTACAGCCTGTTTGTTTATGTTTTCAAAGTGACTCTATTGGTTTGTTTACGCTCGGATTACCGTATTCTTCGATGCAATGGCTGAAATCTTTCAGATTCTTAATGATAGTGTTGAATAAATCATCATTAAACGTTTATTTTTGTATTTATTATTTTTATCCTTTCTCAGCCTGTATCTCCGAAGCTATTTAAGTCCGACCCTTATATATATATATGAAATAACTCGGGAAGACATCCCCAACAACATATTAAAAAATCAAGCAAATCGGAGAGGATGCCCCTTTTATGCATAATTACCAAACATTTTTCCGTATCTTCCATATTTTTCGAGATATTAGCGTTTATAGATTGAAATGACTCACCCTGTATATGTATAATCTTCTATACCAACTGTTCTCTGCTTTAACAAAAAGACTGTTTAATATATCAATTCACTGCTTTAGAAGACTTTCCTTTGTTTATACATGTACTATTTTCACATACATATTAGTCTTTTATGCCTTTCAATACTCAAAATAACTGCTATATCCTTCAAACTTTTTTTATTAATAACTTTTTAATAAAAAACGAGCGACGGCTAAAACCTTCTGAAGGTCACTTAGGAGGGTGACCTTGACAACATATGTCAAAGTCAAGGTCATTGGAGCTGCCTCCCCTATACTAAATAATTACCAATATTAATTATATATATATATATATATATATTAATATATATATTATATATATAATGTATACATTTATAATTAATAATAAAGCGCTTTCGATTAATATAAGTAATATTAAAAAATAATACAGCAAAACAAAAAAAATAGTTTTATAATTATATATATACTTACTTATAATCCATTGAAGTCAGTCGCAATTTACCAGGAGCCGTAATCTGGTCCGTAACTGTAGTGATGGTAACTAGGGTAGTAATTATGATAATTGGGATGGCTATGATAATGATAATGGTAGTCGGAATGACTGTGGGGATATCCATATCCGTATCCGCCATATCCGCCGTATCCGCCATATCCACCATATCCACCATATCCGCCATATCCTCCAGCAAGGCTAAGGAAAAGATTACGACGTTTAATCGAGACGTCCTTGACACTCTCATCCTAATAACTTCAGCGGACTTTCGATAATGGTTCGACAAACTTATGAAATCCGATTAACATCGCAAAAATTGAATTAATAGCGCAATTATCGATGGACTTTTGACGAATCTTTCTGACGGTAAAAATGTGTAAAATTTTTGTACACGTATGTACGTTAATTAATGTTAATTTAGTTTGCGCAAACGGATAATATAATTAGCTGAAGTTATGATGTCGCAAATTAAATCGACAAGAACTCGCAAATACTCTTACAAATAGAATTTGAGAGGCGAGAAACGTGTACCTACTCTGTAAACAATTCTTTCTTTCTATCCATGTACGTCAAAATAAACTATAATACTTATTAATTTTTCGTACGCCACAATAATATTCGCTCTCGATAGCATAAAGATAAATTGATAAAATATATTTTGTTCGCGCGCGCCTGTGTGTATGTGTGTGTGTGTGTGTGAAAATTTTTTGCTATCCTGCACGCACGCATTATATAATTCAATTTGCGTGTGCCCTATATTTTCAACGAAAACCTCATGAGCATGAGATCCTGGTAAGTTTAAAATTTTAGCAGTTTTCCAGTAGATTCAAACAGAATATTGTGGCACATTGCATCAACTGCGACCGTATTAACAATTAGTAGACCCCGAGCAGAATTGAATATATCATTTATAAATTGTTACGAAATGGCAAATTCTGCTCGGTTTTCTCAATCAATCTCAGCCATCGCATATTCCGTCAGCAGATTCTGTCAGCTATTTCTGTTGACATTCTGCCGACCAAAGTTGTTGCATATGCTTCATAGAATTTGTTCTCGACAGATTTAGCATAATCGATGAAGATTTTCAGCTGCCATTAATCCGCAAGTCGAAAAAAAAGATCTTCGGTACATTTCACTAATTTATATCATCGAACACGTGTAACGGCATGCGAAACAATTAATTAATCTATTTCGAGATGGTTCGAGAAAATTAGAACAAAACTCGACTGATTCCTCGCTTCTGACGTCACAATAATTTAACGTAGCTGCAGCTAGGAAACAGGAGTTTTAGCTAATACTTGCTATATACTTAACACGTCTTATTAGTTTGCGGATTAGTTTGTAAATCTGAAACGCAAAACGCAATTTCTTGTCTTCCTTCATGGAAAGAAAGGTCTTTACTAAAATATCTAAAAACTTAGATTGTATACATACAGATCTGAAAACAATTTTGTTGGGACCATCAAAATAATTATGTATATAGAGATGCTCAAAATGATATTGCTGCAGCAAAAAGTTTTGACATTCTAATAACCAGCTTTAGCGTCATACATAATTATTTTGACAGTCCAACAAAATTATTGTTAAATCTGTACCTACCTAGCTAAATTTTTAGGTATTTCAGCGCAAAATCGTTATTCTTTTCTTTCCGATATTTTTCTCTTTAGAATCGACTTGATTTAGCCTTGTATCGAGAGATTTTTAGTCGACTCACTATTTAGCTTTGTACAATCCAGCGCCGAGGACTCCGGCACCGAGGACTCCAGCGCCGAGGACTTTGGCACCCAGAACTCCAGCACCCAAAGCTCCGGCACCGAGAAGAGCGCCACCCAAGAGAGCCTTTTTCAGAAGAATCGGTGCTCTTTTGTTACGCGACTGTGTCTCGGTCACCTCGCTTGATATCGCTTCCGGTTTCAGCGGCGCGACTTCCAATGATGCTGCAGGTGCCACCAACGTCTGCTGCGGATCCTGGCCGACGGGTTCGGACTCCGCTTGAGCATATATTACAGCCAACACGGCGGCCAGTACGACGATGCACCTCATCGCCATCTAAAAGAAGACAAAAATGATTATTAAAAAGATAAAATGACAGAGCAATTTAATTAATAGCTTAAGATTATTTTTTCAGAAGAGATATTGACCACGATACTTATAAATGCAAATAAATTTGTGGTTTATAATATTAAGGACTACGAAAATTTTGACAATGATTTTTAAACGGAATAAAACTGTTCTGCACATCGCATATCGTATATATGCCATATGATAAAATATGTTAAGATGTTTTTCTAACTTTAAATTTTTTTAAATTGCAACATAATAGAACACTTCGAAGATCGGAGATCATTCGGCACAGGAAATGCATGATACCAAGAGACACGGTAGTGTCTCGCGCCAAGTACGCGCGGAGCGAGACAGCCGTGGCTCTATATACGCGACGCGACGAGTTGCGAGTACTCGAGATTTTTAGATCTCGATAACCAGTGAACGGATCAAGTTCTAACTAGGCTTATCGTAAAGCTTGGACCAAATTTATATAAGAAAAGTGTTTTTATTTTTCCGCTACGTGCCCTACGAGCGGAGATATTACGATGCATAAGATAAAGTGTGAAATTTTCAATTAAGATACGCCATCATCGTCCCAGATCGTAACTTTCACAGTCTCGCCACGGCGCGCGGCAGCAGCACTGGAGTTGCTGATTTTGTAACTTTCGTAGCCTTGCCGTTATGCGATGCGGCGCTGGCATTAGTTCGATCACATGTGATGTGACACATGTAAACATAACATAACCATAAAGCTGCCCATACACGTCGCGAGTCCGGCTCGGCTCGGTTTCTACTCGTTCGTGGGTGAGATGTTACGAGACGGGCTCGGCGTCCGACGAGCCAAATTTTGGGCGGGACTATTCAGGAGTGTGTGTGTGGTGAAAAACGTTTGAGTCCGGCTCGCGAATCAAACTCGTACATGTTATGGGCTGCTTTAGACGTCCGCGTCGCGTCGTCGAGATTAGATTATAGAATCGAGACTATTCGGGAGTGTGTGTGTGTGTATGTGTGTGTGTGGTGAAAAACGATCGAGTCCGGTTCGCGAATCAAGCTCGCCGAGCCGGACTCGCGAGTCAAACTCGTACATATAATTGGCCGCTTCAGACGTCCGCGTCGTCGAGAAATATTCCGTCCGCGTCGTCGCGTCCGAACACTCCGAACGGAGTACATGAGTGCTAGAGTGACAGAGTTCGCGCCTTGTGGATGGCTGGTTCCTGGGATACACCCTGAGCGAGGATGGCGAGGTTATATCTATCGTACGTATTGCTCTTTCTTGCGGTCACGCTCGCGTCCCCCGCTCGCGTTCCGCTCGCGTTCCCCGCTCGCGTTCCCCGCTCGCGTTTCCCGCGCGCGTTCCCCGCTCGCGTTTCCCGCTCGCGTTCCCCGCTCGCATTCTCTCTCTCTTTCTCTCTCTCTCTCTCTCTCTCTCTCTCTCTCTCTCTCTCTCTCTCTCTCTCTCTCTCTCTCTCTCTCTCTCTCTCTCTCCCCCTTCCCCCTCCCCCCTCTCTCTCTTTTTCTCTAATAATGACTATCAAATATATGTGTAAAATTGAATCTAAATATTTTTTGTATTATAACACAAAAATTATATCTGACAGTGACATCCTTAATTAAATGTGCAGTGTAGTTTGTATTATAAATTATTAATTGCCTTATTTTGTTAACAAACTTTACTATACATATATTATCTACTGTGACATTCTGCCAATAGCATCGTACGTGTCAAATTCTGTATCAAATCTGTTTTTATTTCGACAAAATTTATTTATAGCAAACATTGCATAATGTGCTCTCGATCTTAATTACATTCGTAAAAAGTTAAATATCTATATTAGATTATGTAATTTATAACAAATTTCAAAGCACGAAAATTTTAAAGCTTCAGCTCTTATTTGCGAAATACTCGGTAAAATATATATATATATATGTTATGGAAAGTGTTGTTAACCTAAAAAATAACGTTAAATTTCGATCTAGGTATACTTACTTATATATTTATAGTTATAATTTTCCACTGCGCGTCTGATATCCATTTCTATCAATGTTAACTTTACTCTACAAATTAACTTTAATCTGGATATGTAATTAATTTTATATCTTTTTTAATTCTTAAAATTAGAAAAAGATGAAAGGTATAAAGTTAAAGCAAGATTAAAATTAATCTGCATTGGTAGATAATGGACATGAGAGATCATGAGATTATATTATAGGTACAGAAACGAAATTCACGTTCTCCATTTTTTCTGTAAATACTAATTTAAGACTGTAGTGTACTTATTTCATATCTTAAATATCATATATATTTCATTTTCAGATAAAAATTCGCAATCCAATTTATTTAACAAATTTAACATGCCGGGATATACCTATACTTTTTCAAACTTGACAACGAGAAGTCTCGTCCCTCGAAAAGTCGAAAAAATAATTCGGTTTTTGCTTCTATATCTCCTTATTATTGTGGATACGGCCGTGCAATTGCGTACATACCTTGCTGAGATCACGTTTTCGGACGTAGAGCGACTCTTCTCGAAGCAGTAGGTCCAAAGACTTTTATACGACGAGATCGGACTCCGCCGCCCCTACCACAGGAAGCTTCTACCAAAAATTCCACCTTACGTACCCACGTTCTCCGCCTGGGTACATCTCTCTCGGGATATTTTCATCTGTCGCAAAAGGTTCCCCGAATTGATCGACAACTCGTTTCCCTACGCGCTGACATTGAACCCAGTCCAGTGACTCGACAGGAATTTCGAACGTAAAGTTACGTCGTTGGGCAGATCGCCGTCAATCTCCTCATGTCCGTTCAAGCTTTGGGCGTTGCCCATTATAATTTTTAAAATCTATCGGTGTTGTGCTACTTGCAATTGATTGACATCTTGATTTACATTTTTACGTTACACAAATGCAATGATTAGGAAGGTGAGTCAATTTCAAATAATGCAGCACTCCGTTCGAATTATTGACGAACAAGACAAATTTTCGGGATAATTCTCCACAAAAGGATCGAGTTTGTTGCACAATGTACATACATAGATATTTTTTAACAAACGAGAATCTTTTAACATATAAGTATGTTTGCATATATTTTAGGTATTTTAATATGCTGTGCCGAACGTACATCTCGAAGAAGCTTTGGTGACTCTTTTTGTTGTGTACATTTATTAGAAAAATAATTTTAGGTTCTGAGACGGTGGGCGGAAAAAATTATGACCCCGGTTTAATTACCAGTCTTAATACCTATTTATTATTACCTCAGTGTCAGAACTGTCAGAAAATGGTATAAAAATATCTGCAATATGCTCTAACGACTTGATTCTTGCATTTGAATGTTTGTCGTGAACTAAATATATATTACATCAATGCCATGATATGCGTGGGCATAACCTCCAATATATAGTCCAGTCAAAATACGGAAAAAAGGGGGGGTACCTAGAAAAAATTGCAACAAAAGGTTTTATTACGTCATTGTGTTCAGAAAAATATACTGAACAACATATCCAAATTCCGCCATTTTCCGCTATCCCTAAGTATGTTTTTTATTAACAATTTATAAACAAATTCGTTTTTCTCCACAAATACGATAAATTTCGAAATTTTTGTAGAGATCAAAGTTGTAGAACAGACAAATATCTACAAAAAATGTTCTATAAGTTTTTTTCGTACAAGCAATACTTTTCACGTAATAAATTTTGCAAGATATACGCTGCGCGGTAAGCGCTGGCAGACGTCAAATAAATTGAAGCGTCGCACGCGCGCACAAAAAATGTTATATCTTTTGAACGAATCATCGTACAGAAATGATCAAAGAATCGTTGAAAAGCTGAAACTTTCAGCTTTTTAATGCGATTTGGTTCGTTATTCTGCGACAATTTTTGAAAATTCTACGATGGTTTAAACAAATTGTTACATGCATTTTTGCCTTTTTTAATAAAATCAGCCACAAGTGGTTCCAAATTGTTTTTAAAAAAAACGCCAGCAGAATATTACAGTATATACTTCATACTTTGACTTTACCAGAGAAAAAAAATTACAAAAATTTTTTTCTTTAAAATCAAGATATTTTTAATTTTTTTCCTCTGGTAGGGTCAAAGTATGAAGTATATACTGTAATATCCTGCTGGCGTTTTTTTTTTAAACAATTTGAAACCTACTTGTGGCTGATTTTATGAAAAAAGGCAAAAATGCATGTAACAATTTGTTTAAACAATCGTAGAATTTTCAAAAATTGTCGCAGAATAACGAACCAAATCGCATTAAAAAGCTGAAAGTTTCAGCTTTTCAACGATTCTTTGATCATTTCTGTACGATGATTCGTTCAAAAGATATAACATTTTTTGTGCGCGCGTGCGACGCTTCAATTTATTTGACGTCTGTCAACGTTTACCGCGCAGCGTATATCGTGCAAAATTTATTACGTGAAAAGTATTGCATGTACAAAAAAAACTTACAGAACATTTTTTGTAGATATTTGTCTGTTCTACAACTTTGATCTCTACAAAAATTTTGAAATTTATTGTATTTGTGGAGAAAAACGAATTTGTTTATAAATTGTTAATAAAAAACATACTTAGGGATAGCGGAAAATGGCGGAATTTGGATATGTTGTTCAGTATATTTTTCTGAACACAATGACGTAATAAAACCTTTTGTTGCAATTTTTTCTAGGTCTAATCGTATTTTGACTGGACTAATAAGCTCCATTTTTGCAAATGCAATAATATTATATACATACATACATATATATATATATATATGCTCTTGTAGAATTCAATCCTTTACTATTCATTCTGCCAAAACATATACATGATATTTTGTTTTACTTACGTGTGTCTTGATTATGTACTACATACATACCAGGGACTTAGCTAAACAAACAAATAATTAAGTTTATTTTTATTACTTCCGACACCATATATTGCACGGAGACATGTCCTGGGCGCAAGGAAGTCTGGACGATATTATAAAATATATTATTTTATATAAAATTAGTGATATTATAATATTTAAAAGTTAATTAGTGTGAATTTTTGTGCCAATTAACTAATATTAGATAGGAGTAATATGTGAAATTCACTCTTCACTAAAGTATTTTTTTCCTCGTTTTTGAGACTTGACGAGACTTTGTTAGTATTATTTCTATCAACTTCCTCTACAAATTATACATATAGAAGTTAAGTGTGTGCGTTTATAACCCATAATAAAATAGGCGAGGTTCTTTCACACTCTTTGCTTCAATATTTCTGTCACATTAATTACTTCTTATTCTAAATGTTATGGCTGGAACGACAATAATTTTTTTTAGATATAGATAAATAGTGAAAGTCTGAAAGCGAAAGAGTAAGCGAGTTCGTTCGATCGGTCGTGAAGAATGAGCCACGTTCGTCGTGACCTTGGTACAAACAGGCGCGTCTCCATCTCTTTTGCGTAACGCATAATGAATGCTAGACGACATAATTAACATAAGAATCTACACAGGGAATTCCAGATTTCGTCCGGAACATTGACTTTTTTTCTGTCTCTGCGCGTACTTTTCTGTATCTCCGTTTCCATCTGGAAATGCCACGAATTAGCGTAACAGATCGATAGGGAAGCGCTAAAAAGTAAAATTCAACACGATTGTTGGTGACATAATTCGATGTCTCTTTTTTTTTTACCTGCAGTACTTGATACGCAAATGTCATAATCGTAGATCCAAAAAACTGTTTTGTCACGGAACATCTCTGTCGGTTTCATATATGTATATGACTATTAATCTATCGTGACAAATATTTTATTTTTAGAACTCATTTCTATCTCTTATTTTTATTTGTTTGTTTTTGTTTTTTATTTTTTGGATGCATTGCTAAATGAGATATATTTCTATTGTAAAATGTTAATCATACACGACATTTTTTATATGCAAAAGAAAGTTTTGTTTCGAATCATAGTTTTCACTCTAGCTTTGTGTTGCAATTTGAATTCACAGAGTATATAACTACTATATACGAATATTTTTATTTCAATGCATTATTTGCTTCATACAATTCTTTGACAAAACAATATTAATATCAAATATATTAATAGTTGTGTTTTAAACAACCCAACTGGCCATATTTATTAATAAATTCACAACGTTTCTTTTCAATTTGTCTAAAAAGGTTCGGACTTATGAACTACACAATACAATAAAATAAAATTCTTACAATAAAAAATAATAAAATAGAATTTTTACAAGTTTGCGCGTCAAATATTAAGTAAAAATAGCGCGGACATCGAGATGATCAAGAAAACTCGTGTTAAAAAGCACGTCCGTATCACTCCATGACTCACAGCTGAATGTTCGAAGTTGAACCGTTAGTTTCAAGGAGTTATAAACAAGGAGAAATAAAATAATAAACAGTCAGAGAATTACGTGGTCCTTATTATTTATTATTTTACGTGGTCCAAATTTTTTAGTTGGTTCCTCTTGGACACCGAAAAATTTTAAGTAAAACCCTTCATATTATTGTAGCACATCGTTTGAAAGGGCATAAAATAAGAAAAATTTTGGCGCAAACCAGAGGTCGATACGTTGATCCGTTTATGAGTTATTTAGGGTCAAATTTCGAAAAAGCCAATATTTGACCTTAAATAACTCCCGAACGGGTCAACGTATCGACCTCTGGTTTGCGCCAAAATTTTTCTTATTTTATGCCCTTTCAAACGATATACTACAATATGACTGCGTAACAATTGAACTCGGACTAAATATTTCCGACAAAATATCTCGGACAAAATGTCTCACCGACAAAATATCTCGCGACTAAATATCTCGCCGGATAATTTCACAAATATGAAAAAATAACTAAACAAGGCGTTTATTGAAAAATGGGCATTTATTACAAAATAAATAAGAGCAATCGATATAACAACAACTCCATTGGCACACAAGAATACCGTTATCAAAATTACAAAGTAATATTGTGGGCAACTCCACACAGATATTCCAAAATATTGGCAACATTATAACCAAGCACAACATTTTTCAAGCGCTCATCGTAGTCAACATATTTTTTACGCTTCTAATAAATTATATAGGTCTTATAAGGCTATAACTGCTCTAGTTTTCGAGATATACAGTATTAAAGCTCATAAAGCTCAAAATAAATTGTTGTGTGGGTGGAAAAGTGCTTGGATGCAATAGGTTCCGCTCCCCTGCGAGGAGCTCCACTTTCAAAAAAAACTAACCTAACCCAACCCAATTGTTGTGTGGGTGGAAAAGTGCGTGCGTGGATGCAGTAGGTTCCGCCTAATATTTTATATTTTCTGAGATATTTTGTCGAAAATATTGTGTCGGAGAAATATTTCGACGTGAGATATTTTTTCCGAGTTATTTTGTCGAAGATATTTTGTCGAGGATATTTAGTCGTGCTACCCTACAATATAGGGGGTTCCATGCAAGAAATTGAAGATGACCTTCACGTGATGTTCAAACGACCATCCAGGATCAAAGTATTGTCACCATCTTATGTCCCCCTTAAAACCCTCCAACTTTTGTCTGAAACATTTTTTTCTAAAACGTATTGTTTAAGAGATATTTGCGATCGTCTTTTAAAATAGGGGACACCCTGTATAATAATATATATGTATAATGTGATAATCTAATATAAAATATGATTATATATATAATATTGTTATAATCGAATCGCAATTTTACTTTTTTAAAAAAATGCATAAGTTAAATTTCTCTCATTATTTCTCGAAGATTCATATCTTTTGTCGGTTATATCATAAATTTTGACTTATTCTGTATACAATGGCTAAAAGGATAACGTTGTAATTTCTATCGTATTACTCGTGATAATATTACATTACAATAAAGCTTTAATCGCAGCGTAAGATATACGTTTAAATTGCAACAATAAAATTGATATCTTTTCCCAAATAGCACAATGACATCAAATGCCGTAATAATGCCGTCTTAGTGACGGAAACTTGACGTGTTTTCGTCACTAAGACGGCATTATTACGGCATTTGCCGTCACTAAATGTCACTTTGCTATCTGGGTTATTAGGGAGGCGTGTACGTGAATATAGTAGGTATGTCTCTTTTTAATTTATGTAAATCGTTACATGTATAATGTGACCTCGTCGTTGATAAGCCAGTCGCGGCAACAGACAGAGATGCTAATTACATAAAATCATCAAATGACAACTCTCGTTTCTTTCCTTGGCAATTAGCTATTTTTATAGCGCCTTTTGGAAGGTCATTGACCAATCGATTAAATGCGATAAATCTATTTCTATTAAAATATTAGCCTATCGCACAATATTACAGGCGCGCCTGGCTAGTTATTGTATAGGGGAGACCGGGGCACCATGAGCCACAAAAATTTAAACTCTGAAAAGTACTTTTAAATATAAGATTTCTTGTCTTATTTTTTTTAATAATTAAAGCAATATGTATATTTTAAAATTTAGTTAGTGTATTTGGTAAATATTTATTAGTTTTTAAGAAAAAAATTAAAACATTTTTTGAGAAATGACCCAAGGTGCCCCATACCCGGGGCACCACGAGTCTGTTACTGGGGACCTACGGGTCACACACAAAAATTAGGTTTATTCATTCAAGAAGTAATGAAAAGTTACAAAAGTTGAAAAGGAATTTTATTTTACATTTTCTTATCACACTGTTCAGGATTGGGCAAAACAAACAAGATGACAGATCGACTCACTACTGAAATATTATTTTCTAAAAAAGAAACTAAATTCTACCATGTTTTCTTTGATCAAAAATAACATTTTACAAACAAAAGACAAATATTACTTCATAATCTTTTTTTTATCTGATTAATTAATAACTCTCTTTATTAATAATAACTAATAACTCTTAGGACTTCCTTTTATTTCTTTATTGGTTTTCTTTTCCGTGTCTTCTTGTATTTTCTTCTTTTTTTGTGAATGTAAAATAACTATTTTGTATTGCCCCGTTTTATTATAAATAAATTAGTGTACGTGTGACCCATGGTGCCCCAGCATTGGGTGGCCCCATCATGCCCCAAATGCACTTAATGTAGAAAACGGTGAAATGTAACCAAAAAAATTAATGATATATGATCATCTATAGTGTAGTAAAATGACAAAAGATGCTAGAAAGTTGCATCTGATTTTTATTTACATCTATATATATTCTACTACAAAAACAATATTAAAACATTTCTAGATGTTTAAAAAATTACTTATGCATCACAAAAACCATTTATGTCGCGTGCTTCTCGAGACAACGGACTTTGATCACTGCCATCTAGATACGAAGTATAGGCAACAAAGGCTGCGTTTCGGTATTCACTGTAAGTACTGACGATGTGACGTCATTAAGTAGAGCTGCAAGATCGTTCCGTAATTACTTCTGTTGCTTTTACCGCATATAACGCTGCAATAACGGAACGATATCCGCAGTACTGCGACTGTTGCTATGTAGAAAGAAATATAACCTATCTTAAACACGGCGTGACACGACGATAGGAGCACCTATTCTTAATTATATTTATTGGTAACCATTTCGGGCTTTATCCGCAACTTCGTGACTAACATTTACTCTATATTCCTCGTTGTTGCCTTCCAGGTCCACAAGGACCAATTCTTTTAGGGGGGCCCCCTTTATGAAAAAGTAGTACTGGTTTTAATACTGGAAGAAGTATTGGTAAAAGTACTGGAGATATAAATACTCAAAGTACTACTAAATTCGACCATACTGATCTCGAAAGTACTGTGTAGTCATGTGCTTCGTCAGTACTCTTCCCAGTACTCATCCAATACTCATTCACTGCTCATTAAGTACTCTCCCAAATACTCATCCAATACTCGTCTAGTATTCATTCGCACGACATAAAAAATTTATATCTAGATATATATATCTATTTCGAAAGTTTATTACTATTTTTAATTGTTTCTTAAGATGCAGCCTATGATAATTCCACCTAAAAATTAGCTTTTTGTAATTTATTGAATGTTTTCTAGTATTTAAAAAATAACACTTACCTTTGGTGGGACTCGAACTAGGGACCTCTGGATCGTGAGCCGACTGCCTTACGTGATAGACTACTTCTTAATTTGGTGAGTGCATAGACTTATATAGATAGACCGGCCCCTGCCGTGAGAGCACGCGTCGGAAGATGTACGGTGCAGACATAGCCGTGGGGGGTCTCTTCTCTCTGTCTTCTGATCGCTTGGTGGGGATAGAAGTCTAGAGTAGGGACTAGTAGGGAATAGATGGGCTAGACGTCTATCCCCACCAAGCGATCAAAAGACAGAGAGAAGAGACCCCCCACGGCTATGTCTGCACCGTACATCTTCCGACGCGTGCTCTCACGGCAGGGGCCGGTCTATCTATATAAGTCTATGGGTGAGTGTTATATCCCAGATAGCACATTGACATCCTCGGGAAGTCCGAAGGACATCCAGGACGGACCATTGGAATATTCTGTGGATATCCCAATTAAATCCCGGGATGTCTTCCGGATATCCTGAGGAATAGCAAATGATAGCCAAATACTAGTCCTCACCTCACGATATCCTGAGGACATCCTGTTGGATGTCCTCCGGATATCCTGAGGACGAACGAATGATAGCCAACTACCAGTCCTCACGATATCCTGAGGAAGAGCAAATAATAGCCAACTACTCCTTACAATATCCTGAGGACATCCTGAGGACTTCTATGGGATATGTTATGAACATTTTTTAGGCGTCTGAAGAACAATTTTAATTTAAGATTTGAAGAAATAATATTGTTCCACATTTAAAAAATTTTTTTACAATTTGAAAAACACATCTTACTTTGGAAAATATAGTTTTATATATTTATATCATCGCAGCAATATTGCTGGCAAAGATATGTCTGGCGGATGGCATGATTTTGCTTCGCCTGGACCTGCTTATATTCGCTCTCAACTGAAATTTACTTACGAGTTAATCACACCATTATGCGCCACCTAACGGTGTTATTGCAAGCTACCACGGAAAGATGCGCTACCGTGCATCTTTCTGAAAATATCTCAGGAAATTCTTAACAAAAGAGAGTTGCATTATAGTGTTTTGAAAACGTCTCGACAAGGGCTACAAAAATATGCCAAAAAACTATTTTTTATTTAACCCCTTATGGTGTTTTATTTAAAAAATTTAAGGTGCTTTTGATCTAAATTTTTTATATAGAAGCCCTTATTTTTTATAGCACATTCTTGTAGCCCTTGTCAAGACGTTTTTAAAACACTATAATAAAGTTTTCTTTTGTTAAGAATTTACTGAGATATTTCAAATTTTGTCATAATATTTTTAATATAAAATATGAAATATCTTGTAAAGTATTCACTTTTCGATGACTTTACCTTAGCGCTTTTATACATAGCTAATTAATCAAATAAATCGAATAATAATATTAATTTTTACATTTGTATTTTTTCAAAATTAAGTGTATACAAAATGCAATCAAATTTTTTAAAATTAATTCGTCTGTTTTTTTTTACATTATTTGATTCTTTTTATTATTCTACACTTAAAAGTATGAAGGTAGAGTCATCGAAAAGTAAATACTTTACGAAATATTTCATATTTGATATTAAAAATATAATGACAAAATTTAAAATATTTCAGAAAATTCTTAACAAAAGATAGCTTTATTATAGTGTTTTGAAAACGTCTCGATAAGGGCTACAAGAATATGCAAAAAAACTATTTTTTATTTAACCCCCTATGGTGTTTTATTTAAAAAATTTAAGGTGCTTTTGATCTAAATTTTTTATATAGAAGCCCCTATTTTTTATAGCACATTCTTGTAGCCCTCGTCAAGACGTTTTTAAAACACTATAATAAAGTTTTCTTTTGTTAAGAATTTACTGAGATAATTAAAATTTTATCATAATATTTTTAATATAAAATATGAAATATCTTGTAAAGTATTTACTTTTCGATGACTTTACCTTACCGCTTTTATACATAGCTAAATAATCAAAGAAATCGAATAATAATATTAATTTTTACATTTGTAATTTTTCAAAATTAAGTTTGTACACAAAATGTAATCAAATTTTTTAAAATTAATTTGTCTGTTTTTTTTACATTATTTGATTCCTTTTATTATTCTACGCATAAAAGTATTAAGGTAAAATCATCGAAAAGTAAATACTTTACGAAATATTTCATATTTTATATTAAAAATATAATTACAAAATTTAAAATATCTCAGATAATTCTTAACGAAAGAGAGCTTTATTATAGTGTTTTAAAAACGTCTCGACAATGGCTACAAGAATATGCAAAAAGACTATTTTTTATTTAACCCCCTATGGTGTTTTATTTAAAAAATTTAAGGTGCTTTTGATCTAAATTTTTTATATAGAAGCACCTATTTTTACTGTTTATTCTTGTAGCCCTTGTTACAAAGTTTTTTAAGGGAATCCTAAAGCTCCGACGATGTCGCTGTTTTACCGTCAAAATTACCGACAAATTGACAAATTTTCGGTAAGCTCCAGGTTTTTTTTGACTGCATGGAATGATAAATCCTTCTCCAGAATTAAAGTATAAACGCAAACGGATACGGCTGTGATCGATTTTACGCAGAGGAAGAAAGAAAGTATAATGACATTTATATTTACGTTTAGGGTGGATACACCGCCAAGGTTAGAGTTGACAAGTCGTGAAAACATCAACTTTATACACAAATTTGGTAGCTTTCATGCACAATGCAAACAACACGCCGCGTCCGTTGGAGTGTCTACTTTAATTCTGCAAAAGGAATTATAATTCTATACAGCCAATAAAAATCTGGAGCTTACGGAAAATTTTCGGTCTGTATACGCTCGAGATTTCCATGATTTCGCAGAGCTCCAACTTTTTATTGGCTGTATAGAATTATAATTCCTTTTGCAGAATTAAAGTAGACACTCCAACGGACGCGGCTCTGTTGTTGCATTGTGCATGAAAGCTACCAAATTTGTGTATAAAGCTGATGTTTTCACGACTTGTCAACTCTAACCTTGGCGGTGTATCTATTCTAAAAAGCTGGAGCTGTGCGAAAATTTGTAGGGTTGTCGGTAATTTTGTCGGTAAAACAGCGACATCGTCGGAGTTCGGCCTTCGCTTTAGGATCCCCTTAAACACTATAATAAAGTTCTCTTTTGTTAAGAATTTACTGAGATATTTCAAATTTTGTCATAATATTTTAGGAGGAGAAGGAGGAGTTTTACAGGATGTATTCGGGATATCCTGTGATACTCCTTAAGATATCCTGGACGTACGTAGGATGATTTTAAGACTTCTTATGTTATTTGAGTCTAGTGGACATTTATGAAAAATTTATAATTTATTACGTTACTTAAAACATTCTGAAGCTATTTTTAAGTATTTCACCACAATTAATAAAGTCAAATAAAATATTTACAATAACACATGTCCTGGATGTCCTTCGGATTTTCCGAGGATATCATTGCTATCTGGGAAACAGCTAAGTATCCTGAAAATATCCCAGGACGTCCTGGACGTGTTCAGGACGATCCTGAGGACGTCTTGTGCTGTCTGGGATATATATTGTATATATTGATGAAAGTGTTATATGTATATGTTATAAGTAAGTAGGTCTATGAGAGTTCTAAATAATGTGTAGGCGAGGGGTAAGCGGGGCAGGGGGTTCCATGTAGTAGAGAGACTCATAGATGGCGCTCGCGACCAAGATCACGGTCGATAATATCGATCGAGGTCACGAGATCTCTTTTACCATCCAAACTAGTCACGTGGTCTTTTTTACCATCCGAATTAGTCCGATGGTATATACAATTGTTAACTGTACGTAGATAACATACCGAATAAGATTTAATAAGTTGTTTATCTATTATACATATCGACCGCGATGCTAGTCGCAAGCGTGCCCTATGAGGTGTTCTCTATGCCCGGTGGTGGGGGGTGTGGGGCCCGTGGTGCAATATCCCGGAGGAGGATCGTGCAATTGGGATTTTCAGTCGTGACGTCACAGGGCCAAGATGGCGGCTCTATTCCTGAAAGTTGGACGTAAACATACGGTCTGAGGGGGTTTATCGTGCCTTTTTAAACGCGTGTGAGAAAAAAATGTACCTAAATATAAAAGAAATATGTGCATTTGCACAGTGCACTTCTTCCTCAAGGAATTTCATGGAAGGAGAAAATTTTTTGTGCTGTGGACACTGATTAACATGCGGGATAACCTCTCAAGATGATGACAAATGGCATTTAACTGCACATTGCTGTCAAATAAACGGTGTTTGTGAGAAAAAAGTGCGATGGGTGAACACCTAGAAGACAAATCGGCAAGGTTTTCCTCTACAGACACAAAAAATCGCGATTGTTGCTGTGTATTTGGCTGCAAAAGTTATGGATTAAAAGATTCATCTGTGCGATTCCACATGTTTCCACGTAAAGGAAAGTTTTATACTGAGAAAAAAGACATGTTTAGAAGTAAAATTTACTTGTTATTGTTCAGTTATTATTATATTGACCTACCAGGCAGAACGTAGTCACTCCTGTCAAAGTGCAAAGAGCACACTGTCCACTTTTTGGTTATCCACTCTGGTTTTGCTATTTCTAAAACTCTCTCATTCTTTTCGAACATCAACCTTCTCTATATTTCTAAACATGTCTTTTTTCTCAGTATAAAACTTTCCTTTAGGTGGAAACATGTGGAATCGCACAGATGAATCTTTTAATCCATAACTTTTGCAGCCAAATACACAGCAAGAATCGCGATTTTTTGTGTCTGTAGAGGAAAACCTTGCCGCTTTGTCTTCTAGGTGTTCACCCATCGCACTTTTTTCTCACAAACACCGTTTATTTGAAAGCAATGTGCAGTTAAATGCCATTTGTCATTATCTTGAGAGGTTATCCCGCATGTTAATCAGTGTCCACAGCACAACAAATTTTCTCCTTCCATGAAATTTCTTGAGGAAGGGGTGCACTGTGCAAATGCACATATTTCTTTTATATTTAGGTACATTTTTTTCTCACACGCGTTTAAAAAGGCACGATAAACCACCTCAGACCGTATGTTTACGTCCATAGACTTACATAGATAGACCGGCCTCTGCCGTGAGAGCACGCGTCGGAAGATGTACGGTGCAGACATAGCCGTGGGGGGTCTCTTCTCTCTGTCTTCTGATCGCTTGGTGGGGATAGAAGTCTAGAGTGGGGACTAGTAGGGAATAGATGGGCTAGACGTCTATCCCCACCAAGCGATCAGAAGACAGAGAGAAGAGACCCCCCACGGCTATGTCTGCACCGTACATCTTCAAGTCTATGTTTACGTCCAACTTTCAGGAATAGAGCCGCCATCTTGGCCTTGTGACGTCACGACTGAAAATCCCAATTGCATTGATAGGTCCGCGTTGGAGAGGGAGGGGGAGGGGGAATTTAGGCGCGCTTGTCGGGACATAGTGTAATATTTAAAATAACCTAAGAGTGATCAGCTATAATTTATAACATCGACAATAAATTATCGTGACGTCGATTTGTCTTTTTTCTTTTCTTTTTTCTGTGGAGATCCCTTTGTCGAGGGCTTCGTGTTCGACCATGTTTCACGACGCCATTTTGGAGTTGTAACGTCACGTACTACGTTTCTTTCTCTCACTCGACTCATTTCCTTTCGCGTTCTCGAACTTTCCTCCTCTTTGGTATTTTAATATTTTAATATTTTAATATTATAAATAATTTAATTATTTTATTAGTTCCTTAAATTTATAGTTTAAGAAAGAGACATTATCGCAACGCATAATTTAAACAAGGAATAGAGGAGAAGGAGGTAAAAGGAAAATTAATTTTAAATTTTCTACCATGTTATTGTACATTTATTCATGTTGTACATTTATTCGTGTTAAATTTTCTTTACAAGATATGTGTGTTGCGACGTTTATTAAAACTAAAAAAGAAGAAAATACAATTAAGTATGTAAAAATGTATGCACAATTACATATGTATATACGCAAAATTTTAGTACTCACACAGTGTGCCGGTTCTTCCACGATTCGTTTCCAGTGTCCATCTTATAAAAATTCTAATTCTTCCAAATCCAATGATGCTCCAATGTCCGATGTTTAAGGCACCATTTGTACATGTTCCTGGCTAATTGCGATCGATCTACTTGATTAACGTCTTGACCCACGTCTTGGTTTTTATCCACATTCGCGTACTCACGATCCAAAAAACATTTCGGTTTTGATGGTTCGGACGGTGATTTGCGTTGAATGTTATACACAGAATGGTCATGGTCTAAAGATTTAGTTGAATACACTGCGTTGAAATAAAAATCTGTAACTACAGCACAGCATGTCTCAATATTAAAATAAACGTCTTCCAAATCACACACATCTCGTAAATCCTCGATATCACAGGTCTGCGATGCTTGATGTTTAGGACACCACTTGTTAGTGCGAGTAAGCACGTTTCGAAATCCAAGTTCTCGATCGCAAAGATTATGCACAATCGATGAACAATATTGTTTAGCCATTCCCGCATTGTCCATATTTAACAGTTACAGCGTGCTTGAATTTTTTCAAAAACTCGACACGACGAGAAGGTAACTAACTAACTGACGTCCGTGCTCGCCGGAAAAACTAACTGAAATGCTGTAGATTTTATTTACCAAGGTTGAATTTTCTTGGAAAATTCTGGAAGCTTTTGTCGAGGGCTGCATGTCGGGACATGTTACATTGCACTATTTGTGCCAACATTTTGGAACATTATAGGTACATATAAAACAGCAGGGTATGGCGCGACTGATACCCGTCATGGTTTTTCTATTTCAAGAAATAACCCTTTATATCTTCGCGGCTGTAAGAAAAAAGCGTTATAGAATTGAGCGCCGATGACAGGCCGCTGTAATTTATGACCAAGTATCGTGACGCCGAGATGTCGTCTTCACTTTATTTTTGTGAAGAGCCTTTTATCTGGGCTACATGTCCGGATATGGTATATTGCACTATTTGTATCAACATTTTGGAACATAGGTACATATAAAAAAGCAGGGTATGGCGCGGACAGGCTGCTATAATTTATGACCAAGTATCGTGACGCCAAGATGTCGTCTTCACTTTATTTTTTGTGAAGAGCCTTTTATCTGGGCTACGTGTCCGGATATGGTATATTGCACTATTTGTGTCAACATTTTGGAACATAGGTACATATAAAACAGCAGGGTATGGCGCGACTAATACCCGTCATGGTTTTTCTATTTCAAGAAATAACCCTTTATATCTTCGCGGCTGTAAGAAAAAAGCGTTATAGAATTGAGCGCTGATGACAGGCCACTATAATTTATGACCAAGTATCGTGACGCCGAGATGTCGTCTTCACTTTATTTTTGTGAAGAGCCTTTTATCTGGGCTACATGTCCGGATATGGTATATTGCACTATTTGTATCAACATTTTGGAACATAGGTACATATAAAAAAGCAGGGTATGGCGCGGACAGGCTGCTATAATTTATGACCAAGTATCGTGACGCCAAGATGTCGTCTTCACTTTATTTTTTGTGAAGAGCCTTTTATCTGGGCTACGTGTCCGGATATGGTATATTGCACTATTTGTGTCAACATTTTGAAACATAGGTACATATAAAACAGCAGGGTATGGCGCGACTAATACCCGTCATGGTTTTTCTATTTCAAGAAATAACCCTTTATATCTTCGCGGCTGTAAGAAATAAGCGTTATAGAATTGAGCGCCGATGACAGGCCGCTATAATTTATGACCAAGTATCGTGACGCCGAGATGTCGTCTTCACTTTATTTTTTGTGAAGAGCCTTTTATCTGGGCTATACGTGTCCGGATATGGTATATTGCACCATTTTTGTGTCAAAATTTTTTAGAAACATATCCAGATTCAAATTCTAAGGGATGTTACTTCTCTTTACGATGCTCTTGGAAAGAGAGAGAAAAAGCGATAGACGAAAATGTATAAAAACGGAGAACGAAAGGCACCAAAATCGGAGTATACGCTAAGAATCAGTCGCCTGATTTTGCTCTGTGTCGCATATAAAGTCTTATACTTTACTTCGAGCTACTTCGAGCGCTCGACTTTTAAAATATCGTTTAGTACCAGTGTAAGTGCGCGCAAGTTAATAAAAAGTAAAGTGATTGATAAGTGACGTTACGAATATTGTTCTCAAAAATAATGGAACGAGAGAATATTAATTGGGAGGAAATAATGGACGTAGATTCATCCGATGAAGAAGATCGCGCATTATCGGACGACAGTGGACGCAATTTACCAGGGGATGACCAACGAACCGCAAAAATCATGTATCGCGACGAGATTCTCGCGCTAAGTGGGCGCACTAAGTGTTACGCAATAATTTTCTATTACACATTGAGCAATAACTATCGAGCATGCATGTCATGCATGATTGCCATGACGCCTGACACATATATATACGCCGTACGCAGACACGTAATTGAGCTGCATGATGCAATTGAGGGCCGGTACTGCTCCAATTGCAGACAAAAATTATACCAAATCTTGCCATGCAATATGTGTCCTATTTGCACAGAGATGTAAAAGGACTTAATATTGTAAAAAAAGACATTTCAATATGGACTGTTTAAGAGAGCAAGTGCAAGAGCTGTCGGAGCCTTTCGGTCTTAGAAATGCAGCTCAGACTTTTCAGCGCTTCATGAATGAAGTTCTGAGAAGTTTTGACTTCTGCTATGTCTATATTGACGACATTTTGATTGCATCATGCAATGAAGCAGAACATGAAGAGCATTTACGCAAAGTATTCAAAAGATTAGAAGAATACGGCATTCTTTTGAGTCCAGCTAAATGCGTCTTCGGAAACGAGAAAGTACTTTTTCTAGGATATGAAGTATCAGGAGAAAGTACTCAGCCGCCATTAGAAAGAATAGAGGCAATCAAAAGATTTACTAAGCTAGAGAATATTCAGCAACTTCAACGGTTCCTAGGGACTCTGAACTTCTACAGAAGATTCATCCCGGAAGCCGCTAAGAATCAGGCTTTATTAAATAGCCTGCTTGGCGGTCCCAAAACAAAAAAGAAGGAGCCAATCATCTGGAATACAGAGCTAGAAAAAGCATTTGAAAAATGCAGAGAGCCTTTCAAGGGCGACTTTGCTAGCACATCCAAAACCAGAGGCGGAGATTGCACTCACGGCGGATGCATCTGATTCAGCCATTGGTGCAGTAATCCAGCAACGAAATGGAGAAGACTGGCAACCGTTGGCCTTCTTTAGCAAAAAGCTGAATCCGGCACAACAAAAATATAGTCCGTACGATAGAGAACTTCTGGCAATTTATTTAGCCATCAGGCATTATCGTCATTTACTCGAGGGAAGGAACTTCACAATTTTCACTGATTACAAACCAATTATTTATGCCTTCAAGCAAACTGCGGATCATAGCTCTCCGAGACAAGCACGGCATCTCCAGTATATCGGGCAATTTACTACCGATATTCAGCATATCTCAGGAAAAGAGAATGTTGTTGCAGATGCCTTGTCGAGGATTGAAGAGATTCAAACTGCAGTAAATCTTGAAGATCTGGCAAAGGCTCAAGAAGAGGATACCGAGATACAGGAACTCCTGAAAGGAAACTCTTCTTCACTCAAGCTAGAAAAATTTCCGATACCAGGAACCAGCTCAACGCTTTTCTGCGACACAACAACGCCTTTTGCTCGTCCCTTTGTGACAAAGGACTTCAGAAAGCAAGTATTCCGCTCACTCCATAGCCTGTCACATCCAGGAACAAAAGCAACGGCAAAGCTAATCGCACAGCGTTATGTCTGGCCCCGAGTAAAGGCAGATTGCCAAGAATGGACAAGAGTCTGCACTGCTTGCCAAAAAACAAAGGTACATAAGCATAATCGATCACCGATTGGAGAATTTTGTAGCCCCTCAGGACGATTCGAACACATCCACATAGATCTGGTTGGTCCATTACCAGTTTCAAAAGGATACAGATACTGTCTCACGGTTGTCGACCGATTTACCAGATGGCCTGAAGCTGTACCTGTGGCTGATATTTCGGCGGAAACCATTGCTGAAAGTCTTTTCACGCATTGGATTGCGAGATTCGGCACTCCAACACGGGTCACAACGGATCAGGGGAGGCAGTTCGTAGCCGACCTGTTTCGTCAACTCACCAGGCTAACAGGAACCACGCATATTCATACAACGGCTTATCACCCTGCAGCTAATGGCATGGTAGAGTGTTTACATCGGCAGATAAAGACGGCTATTAAATGTCACGCAACAGAAGCTTGGACGGAGGTGTTGCCTGTTGTCATGATGGGAATTCGAGCAGCTTACAAGGAAGATCTTCGTGCAACTCCTGCGCAACTCGTATATGGAGAAACGATTAGACTTCCTGGAGAATTTCTTCAAGAAAATTCGCAAGCGAGCTGCACTAGCGAGTTCCTTCAGAAATTAAAACAGACGATGAACAATTTACGGCCGCAACCAGTAAAAAGGCATGAGACGCCCGCTACGTTTGAACATAAAAGCTTGAAGGATTCCACTTATGTTTTCCTCAGGCACGATACACCGACACGGGCTCTGCAACCTACTTTTGACGGTCCTTTTGAGATTCTAAGTCGTGGTGAAAAAGTCTACAAGATTCTGGCAAACGGAAAAATAATTCATGTATCTGTAGATCGTTTAAAACCAGCTTATATTCTGGTTGAGCAGGATCAAGCTGAAAGATCTCCTGAAACATTTCAGCGCTTTAATGGAGCTTCAGCCCCGTCAGAAGTCAGAACTCGAAGCGGCAGAGTTTCACGAAAAACAGTGCGTTTTCAAGCCTGACTCTTAATCAACGAAGGGGGTAATGTGGCGGCTCCGCAAGCCACCAGGAAGTAATCTTGTCGTGAGGCGGCTCCGCAAGCCATCTAAAAATCCTCGCTATTCTCATCGTCGGCATGCGAGAATGTGGCCATCGAGTTTTCGCCCTCACCGACGGCACTCGACGCGAAAACATGGACATCGGAAATTCGTCCTCCCCGTCGGCTCGTGCGAAGCACAGGTTAAAATTTACGATACACGCAAGACAGTTTCAAGTTGACGAAGCGCGGAAGCATTCAAGATATTAATCAGCGCGAATTTCAAAACGATGATCGAGGGCGAGTTTCAAGGGATGAAAGTCGCCTAGCAACCAAGGGTTGTTACCGGGATTTTGCGGTATAAAAGACGGCCGATTTCCGAGAAATGCAGAGAAAATCAGTATAAGCAGTCGACCACAGCGGATCTCCCTCCGGCCTCAAGACGAAGAAGCCAGGTCCACCACTCCCATCTCGGCTCGCCGAGGATGAAGCTATAGCGCAGGCGACGCTTCGCAAAAGGACTCGCCCGCTACCGCTCCAGAGATACGCGAGCCAGAGAAAAGTTATTCTCTTGGATTCTCCGGTGACTGGCGCCAGGCCGCCAATCGGCGCCAAGCGCCCAAAGATCCGACCGGCAACGACGGTGAAACGACCGCCGCAAAGCGTTAAACGCTCGACCGGAGAGGTACTGCCGACTCCTGGAGAAAAGCATCAGGATCGCTCTCTACCGCGCTTAGACGCAAGCCCCGCTGTGAAACGACCGTCGCAAAGCGTAAAACGCTCGACCGGAGAGGTACTCCCGACTCCTAGAGAAAAGCGTCAGGATCGCTCTCTACCGCGCCTAGACGCAAGCCCCGCTGCTGCAGGCGCCGGATCGCCATTAAAAGGTATTCCTTTTACCAGCACCTCATCGCTCACAGGTGCTAGACGTCTCTCGACTAGCGCGCAGTCGCTAAAAGGCCAAGTAAAAGGCGCTAGTCGCCTTACACAATTACCTTCAGGCGCAAGACGCCGGAATCACTTTTCTCCAATTCTCAGCGCCAGTCGCTTTATTCTCAAAAAGAAACCCTGTTTCTATTTAGGGACATCAACGCCAAAACCAGCCAAGGAAAAGCCTCTTAGCTTAGAGGTCTCCCCCATCGGCTCATCGAGTTCAACTTTGTCTTACGATTGGGTTGTTCCTCCGCTCGTTTCTCCTCCTCTTCTCTCACCCTTTCGACTGGTGTCTGAGGGAACTCAAGCTGGTTCAGCCTGGAAGAACCTACAAGACGCAATAACACAAACTGACGAGAGGTCAACAGAAAAAGAAAACCAGCGAACCATCGGTACACAGACGAAGCCACGAGGAGGCTGGCAAGAGAGAGAGTGAAGAAGGAGACACGAAGAAAACAAGAGGAGAGATAGAGAAAGAAGAGAAAGAAGAACTTACAGATACTAAAACAATGTTTGCAATTCTTTAAAAGTTATCTTCTTTAATGTAATCCGCAATATGTTTAAAGAATGAAATAAACTTGTTTAATTAAAATTATCAAACAATTCTTAGCGTTAAGCAATAAGGATAGCGAGCAAAATAACATACTTGAGCGTAAAGCGCACACTATATTATTTTAGCGTTAATCGCTCTCAAACGCGCCTTTATATCCTAAAATATATATACCACCACCTTCCCGCGGTTTCCATCGAGCAGTAATGTGGACTCGAATGACTTTTTGTTATGAAAATATGTCAATAACAGATGTGGTATATATTTTAGACATTTGTTATTTACTTTTAATGCATGTATAATAATGTCTTAATTAAAACAAGAGTTTTAATAATTTTTATGTAGTGACATTGACGGGTAAGAAAACTTCATATTTTTCAGATTTATTTCTGTCCACGTTTCTGGCAAAGAGTGGATTTCCTATTTGTTAGACTATCTATCCTATTTATTAAACTGTGAGCTTTCCCAAATAACACAGCTGATCTTTATGAATTCATAAAGATCAGATTCAGATCTTTTTGAATTCATAAAGATCAGCTGTGCTATCTGGGTTTAAAATCCTTTTTTTAAATTCTCAATAGTGGGGTTCTTCCATTACAATGCGTTTAAATGTAGTACAATTTTCATATGAGGAAATTATTTCTTACTAGACTTTATTTGAATGGTATACAATTGAGGATATTGAAATAAATAAAAAAGTTATAAATTATAAAATACATACGTATATAACTTTCTTATTTAGTTCAATATCCTGGAACATGTAAATGTATATATAACATATATATCAGGTTATTCGACATAAATAAATAATATACAAAATATAGTATTTATATAAATATATAAAAATTTTTTAACGAGAATACCTCATGTATATCTGGGGTATTCTCGTTGAACATTTCATGTTTTAACGACCAACTCTAAACATTTTAACAATTTTTTAGCGAAGAGTATCTTGTCAAAGAGAAGACGTATTTTTCCGTTTGGGTCTACGATCCATATTGCCGACAGTGTGATTTTTATAAGAAAAAGAATTTTTCAGTAACTCTACTTTTTAAATCGTTAATATCTGGGAAATATTGAATCGTATTGAAAAATAACTACAATAAATTTTATTTTATCTTTAAGAATTTGCAAACATTATAAAAAAGATTTCTTGTCTCAATTCACTATCGTATAATACAACTTTAGACTGTCCAAAAATTAAGAAGATTATATACATTATGTAACTTATTTTAAACTAAACAAATTTCATCCCAGTTATTTTTCGATAGAATTGAATATTTTCAGGATATTAATTAACTTAGAGAGAAGTAACAGTTACCGTCAAATTCAATTTCTTACAAATGTTACACTCGGAAATATTACTCGTAGGCTAAACCAAAAAATACGTGTCTTCTCTTTTACGGAATTCTTTTCGGAAAAAAATTGTCAAAATAATAGGAGTATAGGTCAGGGTCAAAGCATGAAAATTTCTGCAAGAATAATCAACATACTTTTTTACTACAATTTTTTTCATGTTTAGTAATCATTTTTACATCATCTCTACATTATTCCAAAGATCGCTCTTTGATTATCGTGCACCTAACCTGCACCGGCAACTCAATTCACGCCGAGATACCGAGAAAGCATTTCCAGCGTAAAAACATCGTCGATCGCGCGAGTTAAGTGAGAGCGACAAGGAGGGAGTGATATTCTCCCTCTCGCTCGGCGTGCCGAGCGAAGCCGACACACCGATAGACCGAGCGTCACTCTGTATGCGTAGTGGAGGGGGAAATTCTCCAGTGTGCGCGGGCTCGAAATCACATCTGTGAAATCGCAGCACTGCCGCGTAGTGGCCCGGCGCATGGTATAAATACAAGGGTATGCTCATGCGCATGCGACCAATCAGAATTGTCAAAGTGTGACGTCACAGATAAGCGGTAAATTTTAAACTGCTGTTTCCAAACAGCATGTTTGCGGCATGTTAGCGGCACTCTCGTCAGATATATTATTTTAATTTCAAGTTTGCAGGGAAAAAATCTGTTGTAAAGTAATAGTTTATGAATTAATAAATACCCTGTAACAAAATATAATATAAATAAACATTATAAACTTAATAAATATAGAAAAGTTTACAAAACAAATATATAAAAATAATAATAATAATAATAATCTTTATTAACGGGTAATAAACCTTTTAGCGTACAAAGGAGAAAGAAAATACAAGAACAAAAAATTTCATAGCATAATATAAAGAGCATTTAAAAATACGAGAGTAGACGAGAAAGTTTTCGTTTAAAATTTGATACAGAGCCACCAAAAAAATATCAATATTTTTTTGGCTTTGTTCAGCTTTCCTCCTCATACCACTTTGTAAGAATTAAACAATAATAATAACATATATAAAGACGCTACGAAAAAGATTTGTTATTCGTAAATTTAGTTTTTTTCTTATTCTTAAATCTATTTGCTACAGCAATGGGGTTCGATTAATTTCGCGTACCCTAATGTAGGTTCTTGTCCTAACACACAAAATTATATGCAATTTACTTCATTATATTTGTACATTTACAAGAAATATAAAATCTTACTTTTTTTAAGGTTAACGTTTTGTTTTCCGCATGCTGCAAGCCACTTAGCTGCGATCGTTAAATCTTTCGGAAACGAAAAATATTTTATACTGTTTCCGTTAAGCAATTTTGTTTTCCGATAATAATTGCCACAACCTTTCACGGAACAGGACATTGCATACGGTAATGTCCACAATCACGTTTCTCCGGATCTAATCAACAAGCACCAGGGCCATATTTAATTGCGGTCCAATCAGATTCTAGCCGAGTGTGACGTCACACTTTGACTGCGCAGTGGGTGTCCACGGAATGAGCATACCCTTGTATTTATACCATGGCCCGGCGGACATGAAGGACGTTGGAGCGTTAGACTCAACCAAAGATTTTTGTTTGTAAAAAATATATATGATAGTATAGGATGTACTGCATGTGTGGAATAAATTTCAGATTTATTTACCATCCAGGAGCTGAGATATTATTTTCCAAAAATGCGTCGTTTTACATGGGGTTATATGGAGAAAGCGGTTGAAATCGATGATTGATCGCAATTTTCTTTGATATCTTCCAAAGATAAACGCTCAAAAAACTTGCCTACGCGTACAGTAAATTAATGCGAACATTTAGAACGGAAGAAAACACGTATTCACCACCTAATAACAAATATATTACGAGTTAAAGCAATCGAAATTAGACTGAAACAGCAGTTGATAGTTCGCGAGTAGGTAGATGTGGCAACGCAGCGTTGGCGATGGTTTGTTCTCTGTTGCTGCACTGCTGAACTGGTGCAATAAGTGCATAACTTATTGCACCAGTTCACAGTGCAGCAACAGAGAACAGACCTAATGTAACCTTACCCTAGCCTAGAGTCCTATATTATCAGAGAAGCGGCATTGACGGCACGCTTGCTGATTGGCTGACCGCGGCACCAATCAAAACCGAGACTGTAAACCCCGCAGCTGATTCCGTGTGCATCCGCGTGGTGTCCGTGTGGTGTCCGTGTGCAAAGTATCAGTGTACACATGTTTACAAGCGATCAGCTGCGGGGTTTTCGGGAACCATGGTGGGGGTATAGGACTCTAGGTGGGGGTAAGGATTGCGCTTCTCTGATAATATAGGACTCTACCCTAGCCTTACCCAGAATAGGCATGTTTACGGGTGTTTACGATAATGGCTATCCGAGTAATTTTCACTAGGACCGAAATATATGATAAGCACAGCCATCTACTACCATCATGATTCGTGACAACTCAATGCTGTCCGGTATAGCCAAATCAACGGGCATCACGGGCGAGTTGCGAGTTGCGAGTTCCGTGAGTCTGTAGCAGGTAACCTAAAAAATAAGATATAAATTATTTGATTATTATAATTAAAAATAATCTGTTCTTAATGTATGGTAAGATTATTAACTTCATTAAAATTATAATTATGTAACACAATTATGTAACACAATATTTTTAAAGTATTGTCTGAAGTAATGCCAAAGAAATTATCTTATTTACAAACATTTTTTTTATTTATTTGTCTATCAAGTTTCTATCATAACGGTATTATTTCAAAATCTAATATAACGTTTTAATTAGACCAATTCTCAATAAATGTTATTAATGTTATTTTATTTAAACGTACTTATAAACATAAGCAGTCATGAAAGAACAGATTTTGGCTTCTGCTGTCAATTTCATATCATACTTTGTTGAATTCTGTTAGATTTTTATTGGTTCCGATTGCTTAGATTTCTATTTTTGTAGCAGTAAAATCTACATATAATATACATTTTAAAAAATCTGATTTTTACAGGTCTGCTTTGTTGAGAAATGGCTACAGATAAATTAAGTTCAGTGAGAGAAGTGAATGATGTTAGTATGTACATGATTATTTAATAAAGATAATTATATAAGTCAATTATTATAATTTGTTAGTAATTAATTTTTGTAATTACAGTGAATTACAGAGTTCAGTGGACTAATAATATGGTAAAACTGCTGCTAGCAGAAATAACCACGTATACAGAATCTTCTACTATTCCATTAAATAAGCAAGCTTGGAAAACTATTGCTGCAGTTATTAACACTCATGGTTATAATTTGACAGCGGAAAACTGTTGTATCAAATGGACTGGTATGAAGAAAAGATATAAAACGTTAAAAGATGCAAATAATCGTACTGGCGCAGCAAAAGAAACTTGGGAATATTTTGATATTATTGATGATATGTTAAGAAAAAACCCAGAAATTACACCTTTGTCCGTAGCATCAAGTACACGCGGTTTTAGAGTAAATGTAAATACATCTGAAAGCATAGATTTGAGTACTGAACACACTGAAGAAAATAAAGAGAATGAAGAGAATGAAGAAAATTTAGAAGCATCCAATATTTTAAAGAACCGACCGATAAGAAGAAGAAAGCCTAAAAAACCTACCTGGATTGCAGAATTAGTAGAACAAAAAGCGAAACATCACCAAGAAAATTATGACCAAAGAGAACGTTTCTTATCTTTACTAGAAAAGCATTTTAAAAAAGTAGACGGAAATAAAGTTGAAAAAAATAAAAAAGTAGAAGGAAATAAGAAAGTATAAAAAATATTTCAAAAATACAAATTAAGTTTACTAAGCAATATTAACGTAAGAAAATCTAAAAAGCTCGGTATATTTCAAATATTAATAAAAAATAATTTTTTTTCTATTACATTAAGTATAATATTAAAATCACACGTACAAAAGTACAAAATGATATGTGATAATCTTATTTTAATATTGTTATAATTATTGTTTATTTTTTTTATATATAACCAAATGTTCCTAATTTTCTGTAATAATTATAAATGTTTATGTTGTAGTGAACAAAATAAGTTTAGTTATTCATTACTCAAAAGTTCCTATTTAGATGTGTGCATTATGAAGATATATACCTATTACAAATATATATAATGTTCTGATTTTATTTTAAAGTTATATGTAATAAATTTATTAAATGTGATCATTGTGTTTCTGATTTATATAGATATACCATTTGCCTTATTCCTTTCTTTTAATTACATAAAAAATTTGGACTTGTTAAGAAATAGATCATTATAGTATTAAAGTTTTATTTACGTAAATATTGTTTTATGATTATTTTAGTTATTTCGAACAATTAATTATAATTATTATTATATTACAAATTAACCTCTTTGCTACGAGTGTATATATATATTGTTACGCTCGCCGGGCGTTAGCCACTCTATCGCTCTCTTTCACTCTCACTCGCGACGCGCACTCCGGCACTCGCGCAATAAATAGGCTCGTTATTTATAAAAAGGAACTTGTTTAATCAGGATTCGTTGTATACAGAGCTCGGGACAACACGTCCGAACGTGACGGAAACCCAGAGCGTAATTGATTAATCAATAAATCAATACATGTCAATAACAACGCCGTCGTCAAGGACGATTCGCAACTTCTAATGCGAGCGACCCGCGTGAGCGCACGGCACGGGCGTACAGCACGGGTGTAACACTACCCCCCCTCTTCCAAGATTGTCGCCCCGACAATCCGGGAGGGTAGTTTTTCGCGGTTTCAGCTCCTTTTCCGTGAGCTCCAGGGCACCGGATGCTTGTTCTCCTCGAGCTGCTGCCCAGAGTTACCGAACTCCATCCTTTTCTGGTCCCCGGTAGCCGCACAACGAACCAAAGAACCTCTTCGGGAGAGAGCTGGCCAGGCTCCCCCCCCCTCCGACGGTCCCAGGACGTCCACGAAGCTCCGCTTTCCCGGTGTAGTCGCCTCCACCGCCAGCCTCCCACGTCGTCGTTCCGCCAAATCTTCGGACAAGGGGGGGGGGAAACTTCCCATGGACCCTGCGCCCCGCAGGGCTCCCCGAGTCCCCGCCCGGCATACGCCCTATGGCCCACGGGAAAACCATGGGTCAAAAACCGTGGGCAGGCGGTCTCCTATCCACAAAGAATTTGCTCCCGAAGAAGTCTTCGGCCGTTGTCCTGCCACGGTATCCCACATCTCCTCAAGGATCACCGCCTTCCTCGGACTCCGCTCCACTAAGCAGAAACGAATAAAACACAACAGAAACCAAAAACATTGAACAATAAAATACGGTTACAACACTACACATTAAATTATAACACTTCGCACATTTGTCTCATAACTCTTTATTGAACATTACAATACAAGTAGCGCTACCCATTTCCCTTTTCACGAATTTAGACCTATGTTGCCCAATTTCCTTTCTGAATAGACAGCTAACCTATCTGAATGAACCACTTTGCTTCTATGTCGGGGTGATTTCCGTATACAATAAACAACATCGCTAAGTTTCTTAATCACCAAATAAGGGCCCTCCCAATTACTCTGCAGTTTTGGAGCCCTATCTCTCACCCTCCGAGGATTAAAAAGCCAGACTCTCTGCCCCTCCTGAAAAAGAATTCGACGAACTCCACGATCGTATCGTGCTTTCATTCGAGAAGATTTCAAATCTAATTGTCCCCGTACACCAGAATGTATCTCCTCCAGTTTGTAACGTCCGTCTGATAAAATGATCAGTGACAGCCGTTACGAACTGTGAACACGCGATCTTTTCACGAATCTCATGAGGGCACTCGGGGTATGCGAGGCGCGACAGCCGCTCTATATCAGAACCGAGGGCAGCAAGATCTTCCCCAAATCCCTGTCTACGGTTCGTGAGCGCAGAATAATAATTCTGCGTTAACCGCCCCTCACCGAAACGCAACTCGAGTTTTGATTTTAATTCCGAAAAATTGAGACACTCGATGTCTTGAACTGTCTCGAGAATCGTGCGCGCCTTGCCCCTCAGGCTCGAAGCCAGTGCGACAGTTTTCGTCGCGTCGTCCCAGAAATTCGCTCGGGCAATTAAATTGAACTGCGAAAAATACTCCTGTAGTGGGACTGTCCCGTCGTAAATGTCGGGCTTCAACTTATAACCGAGCCCGACGCTCGCTCCTGTAGCGGCGTCACACGCGCGCGTGGTACGGACCCCAACCTCGTTCGCGCTCCTAGCACTCGAATAACCGTCGAGACCACTCCCAGCGTTCGCTCCCGCGCCTCTCTCAACACGACGTGTGACGTTTCCGCTCGTGCCGCCCGTATTCGCGCTGCCCGCGTACGCGCCCTCCCCGCACGCGGCCCGCGCCCTCTCGGCGTTCGCGCTTTGTTCACTCGCGGTCGCGCTTCTCTCACACGCGCGTATCCCCTGACCGTTCGCGCTTTGTGCACTCGCGGTCGCGCTTCTCTCACACGCGCGTACCCCCTCGCTGTTCGCGCTTTGTACACTCGCGGCTGCGCTTCCTCCACACGCGCGTACGTCGTTCACACTCGCGCCGGCCACAACCGCGTGCCCCTCGCGTGCGTCCCGCGCTCTTGTGCTACCCACGGCCCGCGTTTCCGCATCCCCAGACGCGCTATTATTAAAGAGACTTAGCTGCGGTATGACTCCGGAGTTCGTCCCTCGGAGTCGTCGGAGTTCCTCCTCCTGACGGCGGATCGTCGCCGTATACTCCTCCTCCCTCCGGGCTTGCTCCACTCGAAGGAGTCGCACTTCCTGGATTACAGCCTGGAGCGTCTCTGTGAGCGTGGTGATCGCGGGCGCTTCGGAGCCATCACGGTGAGGCGTCTCCAGCCGGAGCCTCTTCCTCGTAGCCATGTTACAATCCTTGAGCGTCGTTCACGCTCGGGAATAGTCCGAGAGATTGTTGCTATCCCGGACGAGCCCCCAAAATGTTACGCTCGCCGGGCGTTAGCCACTCTATCGCTCTCTTTCACTCTCACTCGCGACGCGCACTCCGGCACTCGCGCAATAAATAGGCTCGTTATTTATAAAAAGGAACTTGTTTAATCAGGATTCGTTGTATACAGAGCTCGGGACAACACGTCCGAACGTGACGGAAACCCAGAGCGTAATTGATTAATCAATAAATCAATACATGTCAATAACAACGCCGACGTCAAGGACGATTCGCAACTTCTAATGCGAGCGACCCGCGTGAGCGCACGGCACGGGCGTACAGCACGGGTGTAACAATATATATATAGGTATAAAAAAAGACATGAAAAAAGAGATATTTTCAAAAAATAAAAATATACTAAAAAATTTGAGAAATCTAACTAAGATATGCATGTAATTCAAAATTATATAATTACATATTTTATTACAAAAATTTACAATAACTGAGAAATAAGATCTCTTTTTTCTGTTCCGTTTATAAATGCATCTTCGTTATTAATTTCCATTTCTATTGGATCAAATGCCATAGGTTCATCTTCATTTTCTATACATATGTTATGTAAGATACAACAAGCAATAATAATTAAGGGTATCATTTCCGTATTGTACATATAAACATATCGTAATTTTCTAAATCGTCCTTTTAACATTCCAAAGGCACGTTCGATAACTACACGTGTTTTTGACAATTTTGTGTTAAAGTTTCTTTGTAGACGGTTTAAATGACCATTATCTCGATAAGGAGTTAACATATATTTTGACAAAGGATATGCTGAATCAGCTAAAAGATGGTATTGATTTTGAAAGTATCTATTTTCATCCTGTGTTATTAATTCCTTAATATCGCTTAAACGCCAAACTCTTGCGTCATGAACACTACCGCACATTCCCGTAAAAACATCTATAAACCTTAATTTATAATCACAAATCCCTTGTAACACTAATGAATGGTAACCTTTGCGGTTAATATAATTGTCAGAATTTTCTATGGGTGCACTTATAGCTATATGGGAGCCATCAATTGCTCCAATCACTCCAGGAAAACCATTTAATGCACGAAATTCTCTTTCAAAGTTAATCATTTCATAAGGTTCAGGCCATTTAATATATGTATGAACATCTTCAATTAGTAGCATCGCAACCTCAAATACAGATTTCCAAACGGTGTCCTTACATACACCAAATCTATCTGCTACCGATCTGTAACAAAAATTGTACATATATTACGGTTTACATGTGCATAATTATTTAAAAACTGAATTGTTATTAAACGTTAAATTTTGTTGCCTTTATACAATATACATATATAAACACATAAATCTGAAAGACGAAAATTATAATAATTTAAACTTTTCATTGCTAATACAATTTAAGTGACTCTAACTAGGAAATAATGAGATTAAAATAGGACTTTATAAGGGTGTTTTAAAAACATCTTAATATAAAATACAAAAAAATATTAAAAAATTCGGAATTCTTATTTAAAAACCCAATGTCGTCCTCAATAAACCTTAACAATTTTACACAAAAGCAATCTAAGGTCGCTAGATTATTTCTTCTTGAAAGCTGTACAACTTTTGTTAAAACTATTTTTAAAAATAAAAACTCGACAAAAACTGAAGGCAAACAAAAGTTTAATGGAAGAAAAACATAAGAGTGGTTTGGCCAAATGCACTTGGATATAAGTTATTAATATAAAACATACTAACATACTAACCTGTAAACTTCCTGATTTCCGAGGACCCATAAGGTAATAGCTATTTGTTTATCGGGAGACATTTTCTCAGCACCCCGGTCACGGTGAAGACGTCCTCCAAGGCTTTGTACCAATCTTTCATACGTAGTTTTCTCTAGTCGAAAATGTGATTTGAAATCTATTTAAACAATAATGAAGTTCATTACATTTAATATAATACAAAAACACCTGTACAAAATTAAAACAAAAATTGTATTGTAGCAAAACCTTTACCTGTTAAAGAATATGTCAATACAATATTTTCAAAAAAATCTGGAATCTTAGGGTGAAATTCCCGTTGAGGCGGAAGATAATCTTCATCATCATTATCTGATGGATAGTCAAAAAATAAGTCCCACATTCCTTGTATAGCCATGTCTTGTCTAAAAATATTTAATAATAATGCAATATAAAATATGAAGAAAATAATCCAACATTTTGTTCATAAATGTTAATAGATTTGTATATAGCTTTAAGTAAACTGCACAAACAAAAATTTTTCTTATTGTGTTGACAGTATATCTTAATTTACTATGCACTTGCATTACAAATTACAAAAATTTATTGTAAACATTAATGTTAGTGTCACATTAGTAAAATATTCATGCATAATATTTATACATTATATAATTTTTTTTATGAAATAATGATAACACCATGCAACTTATCATAAGCAGTTGCTACAAGAAAAAAAAATATTTATACTAAAATTTTTATTTTACTTGTAATCTAAAAAAATATTATTAATAATGATTTATTTAATAATTCTACATAATTTATCTCATTTGTTTCAAAGCGTTAACACTATCTATTTAATAAAAGATGACTTTTATAATATATACGTTACAGTTACTAATAAATAATAACATTTATTGAGAATAGATGTCTAATTAAAATTTTATATTAGGTTTTGAAATAATACCGTTATGATAGAACTTGATAGACAAATAAATAAAAAAAATATTTATAAATAAAATAACCTCTTTGGCATTACTTTAGACAATACTTTAAAAATACATGATTGTGTTACATAATTATAATTTTAATGAAGTTAATAATCTTACCATACATTAAGAACAGATTATTTTTAATTATAATAATCAAATAATTTTAATCTTATTTTTTAGGTTACCTGCTACAGACTCACGGAACTCGCAACTCGCAACTCGCCCGTGATGCCCGTTGATTTGGCTATACCGGACAGCATTGAGTTGTCACGAATCATGATGGTAGTAGATGGCTGTGCTTATCATATATTTCGGTCCTAGTGGAAATTACTCGGATAGCCATTATCGTAAACACCCATTGTAAAAATATGCAAGGCTGCCAACCTACTGTGTAAGGCTGCCAACCTACGTGAATCGAGTCATACAGCGCTGTCACGTCTCGACTTTTGAGAGACCTCAGTGAAGTTGTCCGGACAACTTCAACGTATCGAACTTTCATTAATTGGTATTGATTGGTGGTCGTTTGATGGCCTTTGGTAGTCTAGTCTGATCGTTTGGTGGTTAGTCTCGTTTTCCTGTAAAATAAAAATAAAATTTTGGGTGTAAAGTTAGCCGGACAATTTTTATTTTTCAACCAATTTAACTTTCTCATAGCTCATTCGACGCGGAATCGTTTGGTGGTCACGAATATCGTCGTTAAAACGTTTGGTGGTCAATCGTTTTCTTAAAAAATAGAAAAAACTGTATGCGCATAATGGCGGAAGTATCACTCCGCGCCATTAACCTGAAAAATGATATTTATCAACCAAATTGACTTTGATAGGGCTCATTCGACGCGGAATCGTTTGGTGGTCACGAATATGGTCATTAAAACGTTTGGTGGTCAATCGTTTTCATACAAAATAGAAAAAACCGCATGCCCACGGCATTGCAGTCGTATGACTCCGTGAAATTAGCTGGATAAATTATATTTATCAATCAAATTGACTTTGATAGGGCTTATTCGACGCGGAATCGTTTGGTGGTCACGAATATCGTTGTTAAAACGTTTGGTGGTCAATCGTTTTCCTAAAAAATAGAAAAAACTATATGCGCATAATGGCGGAAGTATCACTCCGCGCCATTAACCTGCGAAAAATGATATTTATCAACCAAATTGACTGATAGGGCTCATTCGACGCGGAATCGTTTGGTGGTCACGAATATGGTCATTAAAACGTTTGGTGGTCAATTGTTTTCATACAAAATAGAAAAAACCGCATGCCCACGGCATTGATCGTATGACTCCGTGAAATTAGCTGGATAAATTATATTTATCAATCAAATTGACTTTGATGGGGCTCATTCGACGCGGAATCGTTTGGTGTTCACGAATATTCCACCTCAAATGCGCATACGGGTTTTGTATATTTTTTAGCGAAACAGATAATTACCAAACGTTTTAATGACCATATTCGTGACCACCAAACGATTCCGCGTCGAATGAGCCCTATCAAAGTCAATTTGGTTGATAAATATCATTTTTCAGGTTAATGGCGCGGAGTGATACTTCCGCCATTATGCGCATATAGTTTTTTCTATTTTTTAGAAAAACGATTGACCACCAAACGTTTTAACGACGATATTCGTGACCACCAAACGATTCCGCGTCGAATGAGCCCTATCAAAGTCAATGTGGTTGATAAATATCATTTTTCAGGTTAATGGCGCGGTGTGATACTTCCGCCATTATGCGCATATAGTTTTTTCTATTTTTTAGGAAAACAATTGACCACCAAACGTTTTAATGACCATATTCGTGACCACCAAACGATTCCGCGTCGAATGAGCCCTATCAAAGTCATTGTGGTTGATAAATATCATTTTTCAGGTTAATGGCGCGGTGTGATACTTCCGCCATTATGCGCATATAGTTTTTTCTATTTTTTAGGAAAACAATTGACCACCAAACGTTTTAATGACCATATTCGTGACCACCAAACGATTCCGCGTCGAATGAGCCCTATCAAAGTCAATTTGGTTGATAAATATCATTTTTCAGGTTAATGGCGCGGAGTGATACTTCCGCCATTATGCGCATACAGTTTTTTCTATTTTTTAGGAAAACGATTGACCACCAAACGTTTTAACGACGATATTCGTGACCACCAAACAATTCCGCGTCGAATGAGCTATGAGAAAGTTAAATTGGTTGAAAAATAAAAATTTTCCGGCTAACCACATCCAAAATTTTATTTTTATTTTACAAGAAAACGACTAACCACCAAACGATCGAACTAGACTACCAAAGACCACCAAACGACCACCAATTGATACCAATTAATGAAAATTCGATACGTTGAAGTTGTCCGGCCAACTTCACTGAGGTTTTTGAGAGAGTCGCATAACAATGTTTACAATAAATAATATCCAAAATTATCGTTTATATGATACATATTTATCTTTTTTGACGTTATTAAAGTCACATTTGTTTATCAGCACTGCTGAATAATGTCTTTCGTTTTGAAATAATTTGACGTTATAAAGTTGTAATCAGGGCATTTTCACTGCCAAAAGTTTAGGCTCATAAATGACAAAAATTGCAAATAATGCTGGAAAAGACATTTGTAAAGTAAAAAATACCTTCCTAGGAGTAAAAATAATAAGACTGATCCTACTATCATTTGAGTATCTTTAATTACATCTATAGATTTACTATGCGTTAGGCGTAGATATTCAAGTATTTCAAATTTCATGCACTTTTGTCTAAGATTGTACCTCCGATACATCCTTAAGACGCTATAATACGATTGGTGTATATGACATCTTAAGATTGTACTTAAGACGGTCTTAAATATATGATCCGACTATGAATACCGGCCTAAGGCCTGAAAACATGTATGTATGTATAAACACAACTTCAAATTTTCATATAAAAGAAGAAAATCACGGAAAACACGTGCGTCTTACATAGACAAATTCAGCTAAATAATTTACTAAATAATTTTAATTGATGCATGTGCAACCTTATCACGACGCGGTTTAAAAAATGCATCCAGCGGTAAGTAAGACTGATATACATATACGAGGAAAGAACGATTTTGCCAAAGTATCTAAAAATTTAGCTAAATACTAAAAACAATTTTGTTGGACCACAAAAGCATGATAATAATGCTGTAAAAAGTTTTGACATTCTAGCAACCAGCTTGAGCATTCTACATAATTATTTTGATAGTCCAAGAAAAATATTTTCAAATATGTATTTATCTAGGTAAATTTTTAGATACTTTAGCAAAATCGTTCTTCAGCAAAATCGGTACTTTTATCACTATTTTTACATCTCTTAAAGACTTAAAAAGTTCTCTCTATGCGGAAGAATAGTGAACATTGTGATATATAATACTACTCTTGATATGTAAAAACAAATTTTTTTTAATGTAAAGCTATCTAGAGGGTATAAAGTAATTTTATCAAACTGTAATTTACTTTATATATACTTATTTTTATTTACGTTTAATTTATATATTACTATTTTACTTCGTATACTTTACAAAATATATTCGATAAAACTATCCGGAAATTTTCTGCATGCGCGAACTTTGCGAAAAAGTTATTGCTTCATTTGGAAAAAAAGATTTTGAAAAAGACTGAGAGAGTATAATATATTTACAAATATTTATCGATCAATCGAGAAATTAATTGAGCGCAAGAATTCCATCGCGATCATATTAGATATTAAATAATTATTGAAGAAACAGTTTGTTATTTAACATATAATATTAGCAGGAATTTAAATATTTGTTATTATAAAAGAAGTCTCTCCTGCATATATGTAAAGAAATACTCTTTATCGTGTAATGCATGTTTTTACAAATATATTAAAGGTGCCAACTTCAAATGCGAGAGAAGGCGAGACAGCGGTTAGATGGCAGGAAGTACAACGGAGGGCCAAGAACCAGAAGCAGCATGAAGCTGAGGAACACGCTCAGATGTTACGGAAAGAGCGTCTAATGCGCGAAATTGAACTCGGTACTTTAAATACAATGCGTTATCGGACGTTATGGCGGGAGATGATGATGAGGATCAAAATGCCGCAGATCGCCGAAGATGTGAAGATTGCGTGGCGCAATTTTGACCGAGCTCTCGATATCAAGGACTACAGGTTGTCATAATATGTGTTACATTAAATAAAATAGGCCAATCGACAAAACTAGTTTGTTTAGTGCATTGAAAATTTTACATCGCGACCGAATAAAATTTGAATAGGTAGTGGTTAAAGAATATTTCAATCTTGAACAGATTTTCCTTTAGTATTGTAGATTACTTCACTGCGTACACACAACACGCACGCACGCACGCACGCGCACACACACACACACACACACACACACACACACACACACACACACACACACACACACACACACACACACGCACACGCGCACACACACACACACACGCACACCACACGCGCACACACACACACACACGCACACACACACACACACACACACACACACACACACACACATTGAAGCTGTAGCATTTTTAAAACAATTTTACGCTATACGCTAATTTATTAATTGTACTATTTTGGAAAGCAAAAATAGTCAAAGAACATAAACAGATTTAACCGATATGATAAGAAGTCTTCGAATATTCAAGAAAAAGAGATTTTACTTAATTTTAATATAATTCATTGATGAGAATTTGGATATTTTTCTATAAGATAAATATTTTTTAAAAATATTTTCATACTAATCTTTTTCAGAATAAGTTTTTTAATGGACGAGCTGGCCGAGACCGAAGAACAGTATCAAAGGAATACAAGATCACATATTGAAATCATAGATCGATTATTGAGGTCGTATAGAGAGAGAATGGAGCGCGAGGAAAGAAATTACCAAAAAGCTTTAAACAAGGCGCTCGTTCAGACGGATGCCGGAATTAGCAAAATCTACTATCAGCAGAACGAGGTCGAAATTTCGTTACAGTCAATTACTCACGGCGTTCAGCGACAGTTGGAAGAGTTATTGAACAATGTCAAAAGCATCACACTAAGTATTAATTTTGCATAATTTTATAGCTGTGTTCCAATATTCACTGCCAGTACTAAAAATTTATGGTTTACGTCACCTATATTATAAAATTTTCAGTACTGGCAGTGAATATCGGAACGCAGCTTATATTATCAGAATTTTGCTCGCTTCCAATTCGGTTTTAACATGACTTTTACCTAACGGTATATTCTGATAGATCATGGCATACTTTCTTTGCAAATTTTTTGAATTTTTGCAATATCTTTAAAATTGAAGAAAATATAGTACACGAAAATGTGTGTGACGTTATACCGTAGATGCGGCATCTTTTGAAGTTTATATCACGGTCTGACGTGCCATCAAAGAAACCTTAGCAAGCTATAACTTTCTCAGGCTCTTTTTAAAAATTCAAAAAGTATTAAAAATCGGCTTAGATTCTCTACCCAAATTATGGATACCGCTTAAGGAAAAAAATTTAAGTTAAAACCGAATTCTATATAATAATTGTGCGTACCTAAATATCATAAATATAGCTTAAAATGTGAAACTTATTTAATTTATACTAAAACTCATGTTAACGCGTTAATAACAATAAGTGATAGTTAACAGTGATTTATTTAACGAAGGATTTTATAAAAACTATAAAACGTTTTAGAGTATTTCCAAACTAAAGTGTATGTTATTACTTATTACCCGGTGCTTCCAATTCTATACAATAATTGTACATATATACCTATATCATAAATAACTTGGAATGTGAAACTTAATTTACATTAAAACTCGTGTTAACGCGTTAATAACAATAGGTAATGTATTTAACGGTGATTTATTTGACGAAGGTGGCCTTTATAAAAACTATATAGCGTTTTTTAATATTTTCGAATTAAAATACATGACAGTCGGTGCTTCCAGCAATTCTATACTTTAATTGTACATATATCACGAATAACAGAAAGTGTAAGACTTAATTTATACTAAATCTTATGTTTTGTTAATAAATAATAGGTCATTTAACGAAGGTGGACCTTATAAAAAGTATAACGTTTTAATATTCTCGAACTGAAATACGATAGCCGACACAACTTTATGCAAGTTTTTAATCCAATTAGTTAATTTTCGGTTGATATTGAAATAATTAATATCTCGGAAGGTAAGATTGATGCATTTGTGGAGGATAGTAAGGATATACGAAGAATTTCTGCGGCACAACTTGAAAATCAGTTGCAAGGCTCCTGGGAAAATCTTCGACGAATTCTGTCGGATTATCAAAATAGTAACAAAACATTTATTATTCTTAATAATGAGCATTTTAATGCCTTCCCGGTAAAAATTTTTTTATATAAAAACAAATATATATAAATATATAAAAATATATACCATTATATATCTCAAAGGAGGATGTAAAAAAAGTCCGATTTTTGAGCCCTCTGCGGAACTTTAGTTCACCGTAAAAAATTGTTGTTTAGAACCCACATGAACAAGAAAAAACAGTCTTACAACCTAGAAATGCGGGGAACATTGATATGTTACATCGAATTTCCTTGTGAAAGCCAAATATTCAGATACCACGCCAAAATTTTTCATGAATCGGATGCATTGCAAAGGTTTTTTTTATTATAATTGGTATCAAGAGGTTTTTGAAGTCTCTGATCACGAATCTATTATCCAAATGGCAAAATGTAGAAATGGCGAATCAAAAATGGCGTCCTTGACATGTAGTTTTGCACGTAAGATTACATCATTCAAATATTTTATCAAAATGAGTCTGAGCGGGCTTTTTCAGACATGCTGATTACGAATCCATTAATTAAATGAAAAAATCTAACATGGCGGATTTAAGATGGCCAGATCCAAAATGTTCGTATTGCCGGAATAAAATCAGATAATTCACTTATTTTATAGAAGAAAAATAAATACGAGATCTTTTGAGATCTTCCATAGCGCACTGCCAAAATAGAAAAAGTTCTAAAGAAAAAATGATTGATACAATATAGCTGGTGAAAGTCAAATTGTATATTCAAGCCGGTAAAATAGACGGCATAATTGACCACTCTCAGTCAAATCCAGAGACAACGGCGAGGACGTGGTTGTTACTGTCTCCATTATTTTTAATTTTTTATTTTTATTTTTAATTTTTTAATTTTGTTTTATTTTTTAAGTTTTTTATTTTTACGTTTTATACATTTTTATTTTTTTTATTTTGTTTTTATTTTGTTGTCGACCGGCTCGACTATGTGTAGAGGCCGAGAGGGAATGCGCTGCGCCCGCTGCGTTTCGCCATTTCTACATTTTGCAAACCAGAAGTCGATACGTTGATCCGTTTATGTGTTATTTAGTCAAAGTTCGAAAAAGTCAATTTTTGACCCTAAATAACTCCCGACCTCTGGCGTCAAAATTTTTCTTATTTTATGCTCTTTTAAATGATATACTACAATATGGGGGGTTCCATTTCAAATTTTTGAGTTGGAGTCCCTCTGGGACGCTGGAAAATTTTAAGTAAAACCCCCATATTGTAGTATACCGTTTGGAAGGGCATAAAATAAGAAAAATTTTGGCGCAAACCAGAGGTCGATACGTTGATCCGTTAGGGAGTTATTTAAATTCAAAGTTGGAAAAAGTCAATTTTTAATCCTAAATAACCCCCGAACGGGTCAACGTAGAGACCAAAATTTGCGCCAAAATTTTTCTTATTTTATGCCCTTTCAAACGATATACTACAATATAAGAAGTTCCATTTAAGAAATTGAAGGTGACGTTCACGTGAGCTTCAAACGACTATCCAAGATCAAATCATTGCCACCATCTTATGTCCCCCTTGGAACCGTATAACTTTTGTCTGAAACCTTTTTCCGTATCTTCCATATCTTTCGAAATATTTGCCTGTTAAGATTAAAAAGACTCACCCTGTATAATTATACAGGGTGCTCTAAAAAGGTACGGCAAAAATTTAGGGAGATATTCCTCACACCTAAAGGATGAAAAAATGTTATATGAACATGGGCGTGGAAACGCTTTTTTCAGGAGTTATGTTGAAAATACTGTCGACTGTATTATACTTACACAAGAAACAATTTAGGATTAATTATTGTGTAAACAAGTAACCATAATACTAGAAGTCAATATTTTCCTGATTTCTGCAGCCTGGCAGATAAGGTGATCACTATACCTCGTTTAGCATACTCAGAAAAGAAGCTCTAACTCCTGAAAAAAGCGTTTCCGCACCCATGTTCATATAACATTTTTTCATCCTTTAGGTGTGAGGAATATCTCCCTAAATTGTTGCAGTACCTTTTCCGAGCACCCTGTATATGGGCAAATTTTTCTCATAACCTAAAACTATACTTTTTATACAATAAAAAATGCAATGCAAAAATAATCTATTTAATTATTTGTAGATTCTTCCTTTGATTAAAAAAAAGATGTATGAACAAATTTGATATATAATTTTATATATTTATATACATTTGTTTTTATATAAAATTTTTTTTACTGGGTTTTTACATTTGTAATAAATCTTGTTTATATCTAATGCTAAATATTTCTAATTTATAAACACTAAATAAAATCATATATTAATTATAAAATAAGAAATTATATTTTATAAAAAAATAAATTTAAATACAATATAGTTGTTTATTAGACAAATTCATAACATAATTATAATCAAGTAATTTTTTATAACTTTTTAAAGTTTTAAAATTTTAAAATGGGGAGTTAAGGTGGTTCTTGCATTTAGGTCAAATGTAGATAGCCCGGAAAATATGATATCAAATGGAAGGTCAAACGTTCCTAGGGTGTCTAAAAAATTTTGGATTTTTTTACCGCTTGATTTCGGAGATATATGTCCGTAAATATTTCCAATTTTGACCTCCCTTTCCCTATTATCACCATGTAATCGCACATTCGTGGAATACGTTCATACTTCTCGACTAGATGAACGAATAAAAAACTGTATAATCGATGCAATAAACATTTCTAAAGATACTGATGCGACACCAAACTGATTGACCGTACCGTATATAAATAAAGCTTAACTTTCGACAAACTTTCGGCAACTTTGACATGACACGAGAGTCATGGTGGCCGTCTTGAGTGGCTGCTTAGCAACGCGCACGCGTCAGCTGACACATTCATATTTGTCGCTAGTAACAATATAGTTGCCTTTGTGACTTGCAACTCTTGCAAGTACTGCAAGAACCACCTTAAAAAATGCAAATATGCAACTACACGTCTATCAAATGCAAATTAATTTTATGCTAAGGTCATATCTAAGTAATAGACAAGCTAATATTGATCAATATGACATCATTCTAGAAACGAAAAATCGTAGAAAATGTTACAAAGCACTCAAAGACAAGGACAAGAAAGACCAGCAAATAATAGCGCAACAATTATTACGTACAGCGAGTCTTTTCGAGGAAATACGCAAGTTTCGAGGTAAAATAACGACATACGATGCCACAGCCAAGAAAGAAATCTCCGAAATTCTGACGGAACATGACTTCTTCCAGAGAGCTTCCTGGACTGTGAAAAATCGCTTCCTTTCAGGTGCGCATATATCATCATTTAAACTAATTAAACCCTTGATGATTTAATCTTCATTGGCAAAATTTGTAAAAATTTGTTTATACCTCGTAATTTCTAAATGCATGAAAACAAATTGTCATACAACATTGATACTACTGTTACATCGTATATATATATATATATTTTATATTCTATTCACTATATATTAAATCGTAATACATATTATTATAATTATTGATAAACAATTTTTAGCAATCCCGTATTGAGATATGTAAAACGATTTCAGAGCAGACGAAAGATAAGAATCAATTGAGGATACTGTCGATCGAATACAACAAGACGATAAAACATTTAAATCGTCTTGTAGTAAAAGGCAAACAATTACTCACGCTTATGGAAATCTGTCGCAAGTACGAAACGCAAGACGAGAAAATAATCCCGTTTGCTGATCATATGGAGCCGGAAAACTCGCAAAGTCTCTCGTCGCATCAAATTTTTTCTTTGTCAGACTGGAATGTGTCCCGCCAGGTATTCACGCACATCTAATAGAGTTGTTGAATTTTTTAAAAAGACCACCTATAATAGATTACAGAAGATTTTCGAGATCTGATAAATTTTTGGCGGCGATTTAGCCTTGCGCAAATAACTACTATGCGATTGCGATCGGAGAGGAATAAATTGAAGGCTGAGTCGAGTCATTTGCGTGAATGTATCAGTTCTTACATGATGCAAAAAGGGTAAGAGAGAGGAATTAAAAAAGTACATAATATAAGTTATTAACTTTTGCCTGTGACAAATAAATCATATCTGTTATGTTTTAATGTAGGTACAATTATTCATAACCTACATCACCATGCTAAGTAATCACAATTATTATATAGTTTTCATTATATATTTGAAATTTTACATAACTGTAAAGTAACATCATTACTTGTTTTAAAATTCTAAATATAAATTCGCCAGACTTCAGCGTTTCTTGTTTTACTCGTTTTTGTCGACATTATACGCGACGATGTTTCATTGCTGTTTGTATAAAATATAACATTATACAAATAAAGATAGTTTAACCAATATTAACATATAATTTTATAGCTCAAGCCTAAATTTATAAAGTGCATTCCAGTTTATCGATATCTGTAATCATGGGCGCGTTCAAGAGACACAACCGTTGAGTGAGCGCTCAGTGATTCTTTTGTTCTTGCCTTTCGTTCTTCTCCGGATCTCAGTGTAAAAACCAATCATAATAAAGAATCACTGAGCGCTCACTCAACGGTTGTGTCTCCTGAACGCACCCATTGGCTGCATTCAGCGGAACACAACTGTTGAGTTCGTTTTATCAACACTCTACGTTGATTTGTTGGTTCTAAAAGTAGGAACCAATCACGTTTGATTGCTACTGAGCAGCTCTGTCCGCTGAATGCAGGCATTGCGTTCAGCGGAAAAACAGTTCAGTGATTCTTCAATATTGATTGGTTCTTGCCTTTGGTTCTTCCCCGAATATAAGTGTAGGAACCAATCGTAATAAAGAATCATCGGGTCCGTTCCGAGTTACGCATGAAGCGCTGTAAGCATCATTCTGTCTTCGTTGCACATCGTATATCAAACGAAGATGGAGCGATGCTTACAGCGCTTCGTGCGTAACTCGGAACGCAGCCATCGAGTGCTCACAGAGCTGCTTTTTCCGCTGAACGCAGCCATTTAGCGCCAATATAAAACATAAACTGTGTTCAATTATACGAATAGGTATTTGGACGGAGCATATTTCCGCGAAGTTAAAGCTCGCGAGGAAAGGAGATTGAATGTCTACGGGCTCTATGGAACGGATTGAGATTGAATGTCTATAATCCGCGGTAGCCCTATTTTGTAACTGAACGACAGTATCGTTATCGTTATATTGTCGTTGCACAGCTTTTTTTACCATATATCTGCAAAGACAATATAACGATAATTAACGATGCTGGTCGTTAAAGAGTTACAGAATAGGGCTACCAGGGAGGATGATCCGCACAATTCTTTGGGCCTAACGAACCCACTAACTCGAATTCAACACTGCGGACACACACAAAACAGTTACACGTATGTACATTATACACACTCATTTACACACACATTTCCGAGTCTTTATATTTATATACTTCCCAGCAAACACAAAGTTACATGTAACTTGGTGTTTGCTGGGTAAGTTCATATCTGATCAATGTAGTGTCATCCGATTTGTGTCGACTTTATCAACGAGAAAACGCTAGCCGTATCGAACCCAATGAGGGACCGGTGTCATAAAAAACAAGACAAGATTGAATGTCTATACCTATACGGTCATACGGATATGATCAGGTAGACTGTATCGTGAACTAGAAAGATTTCCATATCAATACATTGAGGACTAAAGAGCATTAGTGTGAAACCTTTAAAAGCTATCTGGACCTTCCTAAGAGAAATTGGCATAACAATATAACAAATACTGTTAAAAAGTAATATAAGATATATAGTAGCAATCAGGAAAAAAAATCACACAAGAGTACAAGAGGTCATTAATACCCAAGAAAAGAACAAAGAATTATAGCATTTTTGATTGGCCCGGGTTTAATCGACCCGAGAGCGATTAATGACGTCACGTTGCCAAATCGACCAATAGTAATACTAGTTTTGCTGAAGTGACGTCATTAATCGTTCTCGAGTCGATTAAACCCGACCCAATCGCTAATTAAACGCTATTAGATGTGTCAAAAAAACCGTGTCAGAAAAACAAATATGTAGTCGGATAACGGCATTGAATACTTCTATAAAAACCGCATGCGTGCATGTGTTGCGAGTCTAATCAAGCTTCAGCTCCTCGTCCAAGAAAGTTCCTTATGCTCCGTCTAGATATTCGTATGACAATTAATATTATTAAACAATTCAGGTCGTAGCAAAGAGATGCATATAATAAACAAAATAAACGAAATACATATTTAGTGATTTATATACATTTGTGACAAAAAACAATTGTGACACAATGTTTCTGTCATGTTAACGAGTTGATCAGTCACTTTGAACCTTTATTGATGGCAGTCTTGTATTTATTATGCACTTTGAACTGAAACTGCAACTCGATTCAGAGTTTTCACACAATAGAGTGTATAAATTAACGTAGCGTAGATTTGTGCCTTTGTGCTATCTGAGACAGCATCTTGTTACCAGCGAGGAATGTAACAACACCAAAACCAAGAAGATATCGTAGAGTAACGAACATATTGAGCCTCAACCAGAAAATACCGAATAGCACGAAGATGCCTAAAAAAAAAGATAATTATAGTTATTTAAATTTATATAGCTACTTGTCAATGTGGTGAATATAATTAATTTCTGTAGTGAATTAGGGCTACAAATGTGATGCAAAAAACGTGATCACATTTGGGAAAAACATCACGATATACTATACGCCCGATGAAAACAGATAGACTATATAACATCATCTGTCAAGCAATATCGGGCATAATATGTGTATTTCTTATTATATCGCAGTATTTTTAAACTATATTTTCTTACATTTCTTAAATCGGTTTCTCTCAAAATTCTGTATACAAAAGAATAAAAATAATGTTATCTAAAAATGTAATTTACGAACTAAGTATATTCTGGCACATTTTGACATAAAATATGAAATATCTCGTAAAATATTCGATTTTCAATGACTTTAATACTTTTATGCATAAAATAATAAGATATGTGTATCAGAATGCTACTTTGATGAAATAAATTTCAATTTTAATCTGATTTTCCTGCCTTTCTAAAAATATACATTTGCGTAGTAATCTGCGCAGTCTATTCATATATTACGTGCACCCTATTAGCAAGCTGATTTACCTCCTAATCCAAGGTGGAATGTAATCGCGCTGAGGGACAAGGGAAAGTTCGAGATATTAACGCCAAGCCGAGCCCATAAAATCAACAACAGCAGAACTGGTACCAAGCACAATCCTGTGAATAAGTTTGACACGAATGCTGGAGGTCTACGTTCAGGCTCGCGGAACATGTGCTGAAATTTGAAAAATAACAAGAGTGAATTTTCAGAGAAACGTTTCAGTGGCAGCTGCAATCTTTTAAACAGAGGTCAATGTTCGTCAAAGCATAAAAACTATTACGCACAAATGCTATTTTTGTGAATATATTGTACTAACTTTGACGTAATTCTTTGCCAATGTTTTGGAAGTGACAAAATTACTGGAAACTCTCTGCCACTAACGAGCATTGGCATGCATCATGTGCTAAGTCAAGAAAAGAATTACCTTTATTTCTGGTTTGGTTGTATATACATTCGGTTTTTGCTTGTAAGAGGCGCTCTTATCAGCACCTTCCGTTGAAGTCGGCTCGGGAAATTTCAGAGTTACCGTGCCAATGTTGAATCGGAACGGATTGCTGATCACAGCGTCACCAACGATCAATTCCATATTATATTCTCCGTTCTGGTGACCGAAATTTGCAGCTGCTGTTCCGACCGGCTGAAATATTCGCAAGATTTTAACATGTCGGAAGAATGTACTTTCGTTGTACAAAAATCTAGTTTTTGCGTAAAAAGATGTGTATTTAAATTTAAGGATCCAAATTATGTATAGTGTAAGATTACCATGTCGAATTTATAAACGTGAGCGGCGTCAGGTTCGGCGACGAAAAAGATTTCATGGCCTCGCTTCTTATCGGTAGATGTGGAAACAGATATGAGGCGCACAAAGGCTTGATGCACGCGCATCGGTTTCTTATTGGCGGAATCACGTAACAAAAATCGCATAACTAGCTTTTGCTGAGAATCAGCTTCTATTTTATGTTCGAGTTTGCCCGAAGGAGATTCCGTGTCTATTCTGAAAATCAAATAAAATTATTGCAAGAAACATAAAGTAATAAATGTAAGACATCTTGTAAAAAATATAATATTTAGTATATAAAACATCACGACTAAGCATTATAATATATATATACCTCGTAAGTTTTGGTTGAGTGGTCTGATCAGCATCGCCAGTGCCGATCTCTAAGTAGTCTAGTATTGCTTCAGATAAGACCTTCACTGTAATCGTATTCGTGATCGAAGCCGCGGTTACTAATATCTTGTAAAAACCGCGATCAGGTTTCACACTCATAAGATTCATCGTGAACAGAGTCCTGTGTACAAACGCGGTATGTTATTTTACATTAAAAAATATGTTTTAATAAAACTCGAAATCCATCAAAACTTTATCTAACTGATAAGATTGGTTCTAATAAAATCCCTTTAGTAGTTTTAACTAGTTTAAAAAATCTAGAATTTACCAGATTAAATTCTAAATGTGACGAAGATCAGTAGAAATCTACTGATTGTAAATTTAAGAATAGTAAGAATAGTAGTTGACAAGACTTAAGTAGCAGTATTGACGAAAGAGCTTTGTTAGAACTAATTTTGACTAGCTAAATCAAGTTTTAAATAACACATACAACAAAATTAACAAAAGTATTGTGCGTTGAATTTCTTAACCTTAATTACACTTAAAAAAAGAAGGTTAAAGGGATTATTCAACAATTATTGCTGTGCCCCAAGGTATAGCTGATATCAGCGTGGTAAAGCTGATCCAGTAAAGTCTTGGGGAAATCAAGAGACACGGTAGTGTCTCGCGCCAAGTACACGCGCAGCGAGACCGCCCCGTATATCTTTACGCGAGCCGGAGAATTGGAAGTACCCGAGACTATCGGATCTCAATAACGACTGAACCGAAGTTCCGAGACTCAATCGATAACTTGGGTTTGAATTATGTTTTTATTTTTTCTCTGTGTGCCCTACGAACGGAGATATTGCGGCGCAAAGTCCGAATCTAGAAATTTATATTTTTAATAGGCACCACTCACTTGTCCGTTGTAGATGGCTGCAAATTCTCGTTGCTGAGAATAACGACATCATCTCCCACTCGTGTGGCGGAATTTGCAATGACTTTGGGCACGGTTGGCAATATTTGACCAAGAATATCGCAAACTTTAACCGTAACTAACGGTTGCTTACTAGATATAATGATTCCTTCATCGGCTAGAGTTATGCAAACAGGCTTTTCGGGACTATCAACCGCCAAGGTAGTTAAAGCAGACAGCAAATTTGTAACACCTTTTGTCGTTTGCACGGAACGCCGCGAGAGAAGATAATTACCCAATTTAACAGTTTGTTGGAAATTCAACGGCGGCTTTTTCTTCAACGAAGTTGATAATTTAAAAATACCATTAACAAGGAAACCTATACAAATTTATTTTAAAATTAATTAAAATGTAGAATTAATTAATTTAGAATATGTAATAAGAACTAAATGTATACTTGTTATAGAAAGACCGCCTTCAAACTGCAGATACTGGCCATCTACTTCGTCTGCTTGTACCACAGCATCTTCGATGCGATCAAAAGCAAATGCAGCTGGCGTGCCTATGTCTGCAGCAATATAAAATACGTATCCCAAGCTAACAACACAAAATTGAATTAATTCTTATATCGTCCATAATAAAAATAGCGATCAATAATTTTTAAGCTAAAGTATTCAGTAATAATTATTGTCTTCATATCTCATATCTAGAAGAACGAAAGTTTCATAAACATCATTACAAATATCATGTAATTTTTACCATAATTGCTAATACGTATCATTTTATACATGTATATATAACATAAAATAACTCACTTCCATAAACTATCATCTTTTCTCAAAGCTGCTTGAATTAATTTCACCAACTTGTCGATTCTGGCTGAAGGTATCTCTTGTGACAAAGCTGTTAAACCACTCACTGCATAATATAGATCAGAAAGCGCAGAGGTATCCTTTTGTATAACATTTGTCAATATCTGTAAATAAAGTATTGTTTAATATTGTATTGTGTATAGGCACTATCTGTAATATTTATATTTTATTTAGAAACAATCACTCTATTCTTTATGCAGTTAGAACAAAAGTTATTAGAAACATCATTATGCTAAGTATTATAGACACTATATAATTTCGATTGTTAATGCCAATAAACATCACCTTTGTCACGGTACTTGTAGAAAACTCTCGGCAGCCTCCAATAGCTTTCCATGTGGAGGCAAGATAAAATGCAGTTTCAGGTGTGATGTTTTCTCCATTGGATTTTACTAAGTACTTGCAGATGGTCTAAACAAGCATAAATGCTATTAATATAAAAACTCAAGTATTATCTGTTACAATAAGAAAAATTTTAAATCAGAAAGACTAATCAAAAAATCATGGAATTTCAATATTTGCTTTTTTCATCACAAGATGATTCATATATGCCTTTAATCTTTAAAAATAATAGTTATGCATGAGATAAAAAAAAAAAAAATTACATCTGTTTTTGATAAAGCTTCTCCGAGGAGCTTGTATCCACTGACAGCATAGTATAATGACGTTACATCATCTAATTGAAATCCTGATTCGAGGATGCTCTTTAAACGCACTCTATCAGCCGTAGACAAATAAGAATTTGTTGACTGTGTGACTTCTGAGAACGCAGAATGTGAACATAATGCCACCAATACCAATGATAGCGCAGCAGCTGGAAAAATAGATATTATTTACTTAAAAAAAAAAAGTTATTAATGTTTAACACATTCACCGCCAAGCATTTTTAATTGATTTTCTATTTATGCAGGATTAAATAATTTTATATTAAAACAATAAAAAAAGCTTAATTTTATGTTAAATTTATAATATTGAGTTGCACAAAAATATGATGTATGATATTTATTTAACAGTCGCCCCATAACAGTTACTAATAATCGACAAAACGTAAACAAAAAAACTCAATGTCAGTCAGCAGTAACTGTTATTAGCAGTGAATGTGTTATATAACACGTATAAAGATATTTTTCACAAAATTAGCACAATATATCTCCTAAAATTATTATCATATACATTTATAATTAGCTATAAAATAAATATAGGATAGTTTTACTTAAAATTTTTTAGTGTCCCAGGGGACTCCAACTCAAAAATTTGAAATGGAACCCCCCCAATATTGTAGTATATCATTTAAAACGGCATAAAATAAGAAAAATTTTGGCGCAAACCAGAGGTCGATACGTTGATCCGTTCGGGAGTTATTTAAAGTCAAAGTTGGAAAAAGTCAATTTTTGACCCTAAATAACTCACGAACGGGTCAACGTATCGACCTCTGGTTTGCGCCAAAATTTTTCTTATTTTATGCCCTTTCAAACGATATACTACAATATAGGGGGTTCCGTTTAAGAAATTGAAGGTGACGTTCACGTGAGCTTCAAACAACCATCCAAAATCAAATCATTGCCACCATCTTATGCCCCCCTTTAGGCCATACAACTTTTGTCTGAAACATTTTTCCGTATCTTCCATATTTTTCGAGATATTTACCTGTATTGATTAAAATGACTCACCCTGTGTATATACAATATATATATATATACGTATATATATATATACGTATGTATATATATACGATACAATATCATTCTGTATGTTACATAAAATTCAATTTTATATACATTTTCATAAATGTTCAATTGTAATAACTTTAACTTGTACGTAAATACTTTTCTCTCTTTCTTATACACACAAACACACCTTTCTGAATAAAAAAAAAAATAGAAGCTTCAAAGTTTTATAGTTTTGGGGAACATGTAATATAGTGGCAATACGATTGTGTCACACAATTTGTGTGTAGAAGTATAAAGCAGATTTCAAGGACAACTAGATTCCTTTATACAGACTTCATTTTTGTAACTAGAAGAATTATAATATAATTATTTTAGTTATTCTAATATTAAAGTTACTTACTACAAAAAAATTATAGTTTAAGATATTTTATACTTTATTTTAGTTATAAAATACTTGGAAGAATATTAATATTTTAATTACCTTATCTTAATATTCTTATACAAAGAATGATATAAATCAATTAATATAACAAACAATTGTATGTATATAATTGTATACAATTGTATATAACATAATTTTTTAAAAACCAGTTACATATATTTTTTTTACACCAATCAATTCATTATACCAATTAATTCATACAGGATGTTACGTGATGTATTGTACAAATATCACAGGTTGTGGAACATTTTACCACAAATAAAAAAAAAGAAAAAAATACAAAAAAACACAAAATATCATGTGTCATTGGCTGCGTTCAGCACAAAAACTACTTTATAACTGTTGTAAAATACATGAATTTTATCTACTAGGAAAACTAGCGCAACACTAGTGCAACACTGACTGTGAGTACAATTTTATTGTTCCAATGTAAAAATTAGTTCACATATTTTCAGTGTTTAATGTACTGACAAAAATTTGACAAATATTCACATTGAAATAATAAAATTACACTCAGTATGTACCAGTGTTGCACTAGTTTTCCCAGTAGAAAACGCTATTAGTTTTGGCCAAAATTAAAAGCATATACATATATACTAATCAGATTTACAAATTTTAACCCTTCGTAGTCATACTGGGTCGAAACGACCCAGCCCTCCAATTTGCAGCTAAACATCAAAAACACATTATTTTCTGATAAATCCACATTTTGTCCACTCCAAAATCAGGCCTCTTCATATAACGGAATACCTTTTTTTTTCAACATGTTACCATTTGATTTCTCACAAAACCGCAATTGTTTTATATTCTAGAATGTTCAAGGTATGTTCCAGAATTATTTGAACCCGATCGAACCAATACCATTGAAATGGTAACCATTTAAAATTGACTGGGTCGATACGACCCAGTATGACTAGCGCGGGATTCTACAGAAGTGTGACTACGAATGGTTAAAATTGCAAAGCAGCTTCTTCTGTTGAATGCAGCCACAAATACACAGTATGAAGCAATTTAAGATGGATTGAATGACATGAGAATCAACATGAGGATCATAATTGTTTATTTGTTTATATGTATCATTAATATGTTATATTGATTCAGCTCGTATCAATCTTTTTTTTTAATATACTAAACATTATATGATTACCAGGGGTAAAAATCTAGAGGAATGAGATTCAGTGATCTCGGTAGCCAAGCATGAGAACCTCCACATTTAAGCCATTCATGATAAATGAATAACCGTTGATGTATGACTAATTTTTTCTACTTTAAGTTATATCAGAAATATGCTCTATCAGTTTCATTCCTTCAGTTGCACTCACATAACACATTGTGCATGTGTGCAATTACATATCTTATTCCAAATATGCCTTTCAAAAACTTGAAAGGCATATTTGATACATCATATATTAGGCAAGATCACGATGATCACGACCAAGCGTAATGATGCTGAGTAAAGTAAGAATACCTAATCAATTTATCGTCGCAATCATTCGGAGCATATAATTTTACTGCAACTCACCGTTGAAATAAATTTGTAAGCACAAGTAATATGACGTCGAAATCATATGAAAATGTTCCAGGCACGTGGCGCGAAGAACTGATCACGTTATGTTCAAGTACGAAGACCTATACTTTTCTTCATGCAGCGCAATTTCAACCGTCATTAAAGGACGAACGACGTTAAAAATGACGGACGTTTTCGCGCGATACTTACAGAGAATCATGTCGAGCTGCTAGCCGCCAAGCAATCCGGTGAATCCGGCCGCCACGTCGGATATCCAAACAAGATGGCCGATGGCCCCACAGGATGGCCCCATCTCCATTGCGCGTGTCAGGAAAAGAGAAAGGTGAGAGCGGCCACCGGAAGTCATGTATCTAGCACAGTGGGTGCTTTCCACACATCCTAACACAAACATACACAGAAAGGCACAAAGTGTAGCGATGTGCACGACTCAATTGGAACAAAATGTGTACTAATGTGTACGCTGTGCACGGTTTTGGGTAGTGTTATTCATTATTGTGATACAAGATAATTCGAATTACTTATTACTTCAATGATACTCTTGATATTTTCGTTGATTTGTAGTTTTTTCGCGTTTTTGAATAAAAAAAAGACCGGAAATAAGTTGGCGCTGCAAGTTCATATTTTTTAATAAACTATAGCTCAAACGATTGCTCCTTAATTGCTCCTTTAGAATCAAGAATTGCTCCCCTTTTAAAGTTAATATTTTTATAAATATTTACAAAAAACGTAAAATTTATAATTTTTACTTAAAAACATATTTCTAATAGCTTTGTGCAACTAAATCCAGCATAAAACGATTGCTCCTTAATTGCTCCTTATTGCTCCATCATTACTTTAATGATTTATTGCATTTTTATTGAAAAATTAACAAATTAATCATTTCACAAATGACGACGCCGCCACCTATTGGCCGCCTATCGTAACTATATAGCTAGGCAGCTAACGGCGGAAATATTCAAACGTCTAACAACTCTATTGCTTATAACCATATTTTAAAGAGTTTGTAACCAACATTTGGCCCCATAGACTTATATAGACAGACCGGCCCCTGCCGTAAGAGGCAGCATGGAAACATAGACGGTGCAGACATAGCCTCACTGGTAATTCTCTCTCTTTCTTCTGATCGCTTGGTGGGGATAGAAGTCTAGAAGTGGGAACTAGTAGGGAATAGTGTCCCTGTTCCCTACCAGTCTCCACCTCTAGACTTCTATCTCCATCAAGCGATCAGAAGAAAGAGAGAGAGAACTACCAGTGAGGCTATGTCTGCACCGTCTAATGGTGCCTTTTCATATGCAGCATGCTGCAGCAGCAAATCAGTCACGTGACCAAAATTTAATAACAATAAATAAATTTTTATATCTCACTTAATACCGTTTTTTTTGGTTATGACAGAGCTATGTGTCCAGACAGGATTATTTTTTTATTAGAAATAATTATGACTACTTATTTCGACCAAAATCAGTAGGTTGCGTGTTTGTTTTCAGCTGTGCTGTTTTGCTGTTCGTTCAGTTGAACTTCACAACGATGAAGCAAAACCTAGTAACAAATTTCAACCAATAGCAGCAATCTGCTGTGACAGCACGCTGCGCCATGAAATGGTACCTTTATGCTGCCTTTTAAGCCTTGTGTCCACTATGCTAGAATTGTGTCCAAGTTTCGGTTTAAGCCAATGAAACTGCTCTGTAAGAGCTGCAAGTTGATTGGCTTAAACTGAAACTCGGACGCCGTTCTAGCATCGTGGACACAAGGCTTTACGGCAGGGGCCGGTTTATCTATATAAGTCTATGGTCTACCTTAACAGCTTGGTTATGTTATTTGTATACAGGGTGTACCAGCCATTTACCGTATCACCCGTTAAGGCTTCCACACACACATTTCCGTAACAATGACAGTATGGTCTCGACCAATCGCGTTGCTCAATTTGGCCGTCCGTAACCGTAACCGGCCGAATCGAGCAACGCGATTGGTCGGAACCTTACTGTGTCGAGTCGTCTATCCCCACCAAGCGATCAGAAGAGAGAGAGGACCGACCACCACGGCTATGTCTGCACCGTCGATCTTCTAACGCGTGCTCTCACGGCAGGGGCCGGTCACCTCTGTGAAGTTGGCCGGACACCTTCAACGTATCGAACTTTCATTAATTGGTATCGATTGGTGGTCGTTTGGTGGTTTTTGGTAGTCTAGTCCGATCGTTTGGTGGTTAGTCGTTTTCCTGTAAAATAAAAATAAAATTTTGGGCGTGAAGTTAGCCGGACAATCTTTATTTTTCAACCAATTTCACTTTCTCATAGCTCATTCGACGCGGAATCGTTTGGTGGTCACGAATATCGTCGGTAAAACGTTTGGTGGTCAATGGTTCTCCTAAAAAATAAAAAAAACTGTATGCGCATAATGGCGGAAGTATCACTCCGCGCCATTAACCTGAAAAATGATATTTATCAACCAAATTGACTTTGATAGGGCTCATTCGACGCGGAATCGTTTGGTGGTCACGAATATCGTCATTAAAACGTTTGGTGGTCAATCGTTTTCCTAAAAAATAGAAAAAAACGCATGCCACGGCATTGGTCGTATGACTCCGTGAAATTAGCTGGATAAATTATATTTATCAATCAATTGACCACCAAACGTTTTAATGACGATATTCGTGACCACCGTGAGAGCACGCGTTAGAAGATCGACGGTGCAGACATAGCCGTGGTGGTCGGTCCTCTCTCTCTTCTGATCGCTTGGTGGGGATAGACGACTCGACACAGTAAGGTTCCGACCAATCGCGTTGCTCGATTCGGCCGGTTACGGTTACGGACGGCCAAATTGAGCAACGCGATTGGTCGAGACCATACTGTCATTGTTACGGAAATGTGTGTGTGGAAGCCTTAACGGGTGATACGGTAAATGGCTGGTACACCCTGTATACAAATAACATAACCAAGCTGTTAAGGTAGACCATAGACTTATATAGATAAACCGGCCCCTGCCGTAAAGCCTTGTGTCCACGATGCTAGAACGGCGTCCGAGTTTCAGTTTAAGCCAATCAACTTGCAGCTCTTACAGAGCAGTTTCATTGGCTTAAACCGAAACTTGGACACAATTCTAGCATAGTGGACACAAGGCTTAAAAGGCAGCATAAAGGTACCATTTCATGGCGCAGCGTGCTGTCACAGCAGATTGCTGCTATTGGTTGAAATTTGTTACTAGGTTTTGCTTCATCGTTGTGAAGTTCAACTGAACGAACAGCAAAACAGCACAGCTGAAAACAAACACGCAACCTACTGATTTTGGTCGAAATAAGTAGTCATAATTATTTCTAATAAAAAAATAATCCTGTCTGGACACATAGCTCTGTCATAACCAAAAAAAAACGGTATTAAGTGAGATATAAAAATTTATTTATTGTTATTAAATTTTGGTCACGTGACTGATTTGCTGCTGCAGCATGCTGCATATGAAAAGGCACCATTAGACGGTGCAGACATAGCCTCACTGGTAGTTCTCTCTCTCTTTCTTCTGATCGCTTGATGGAGATAGAAGTCTAGAGGTGGAGACTGGTAGGGAACAGGGACACTATTCCCTACTAGTTCCCACTTCTAGACTTCTATCCCCACCAAGCGATCAGAAGAAAGAGAGAGAATTACCAGTGAGGCTATGTCTGCACCGTCTATGTTTCCATGCTGCCTCTTACGGCAGGGGCCGGTCTGTCTATATAAGTCTATGGGGCCAAATGTTGGTTACAAACTCTTTAAAATATGGTTATAAGCAATAGAGTTGTTAGACGTTTGAATATTTCCGCCGTTAGCTGCCTAGCTATATAGTTACGATAGGCGGCCAATAGGTGGCGGCGTCGTCATTTGTGAAATGATTAATTTGTTAATTTTTCAATAAAAATGCAATAAATCATTAAAGTAATGATGGAGCAATAAGGAGCAATTAAGGAGCAATCGTTTTATGCTGGATTTAGTTGCACAAAGCTATTAGAAATATGTTTTTAAGTAAAAATTATAAATTTTACGTTTTTTGTAAATATTTATAAAAATATTAACTTTAAAAGGGGAGCAATTCTTGATTCTAAAGGAGCAATTAAGGAGCAATCGTTTGAGCTATAGTTTATTAAAAAATATGAACTTGCAGCGCCAACTTATTTCCGGTAAAAAAAAGAGGTAATTCTTCAGTTTACACCCCTCACCTCCGATTTTGATGGACTTAGGCTTAATCGACGCGTTTTTGCTCAAAATGACCGAATCTGGCAGAAAAAAGTGTCGCTCTGCCCCGCGAAGCGAGATATTAAACGTTAAAGTTGACGACTCTCAGGTTATGATTCCTGTCATACCGACGAGATGTAGCGACTGGTAGCGACCATGGTATAAATACAAGGGTATGCTCATGCGCATGCGACCAATCAGAATTGTCAAAGTGTGACGTCACAGATAAGCGGTAAATTTCAAACTGCTGTTTCCAAACAGCTTATGTTAGCGGCACTCTCGTCAGATATATTATTTTAATTTCAAGTTTGCAGGGAAAAAATCTGTTGTAAAGTAATAGTTTATGAATTAATAAATACCCTGTAACAAAATATAATATAAATAAACATTATAAACTCAATAAATATAGAAAAGTTCACAAAACAAATATATAAAAATAATAATAATAATAATAATCTTTATTAACGGGTAATAAACCTTTTAGCGTACAAAGGAGAAAGAAAATACAAGAACAAAAAATTTCATAGCATAATATAAAGAGCATTTAAAAATACGAGAGTAGACGAGAAAGTTTTCGTTTAAAATTTGATACAGAGCCACCAAAAAAATGTCAATATTTTTTTGGCTTTGTTCAGCTTTCCTCCTCATACCACTTTGTAGGAATTAAACAATAATATGACAACAATAATAATAACATATATAAAGACGCTACGAAAAAGATTTGTTATTCGTAAATTTAGTTAACTTCTTTTTCTTATTCTTAAATCTATTTGCTACAGCAATGGGGTTCGATTAATTTCGCGTACCCTAATGTAGGTTCTTGTCCTAACACACAAAATTATATGCAATTTACTTCATTATATTTGTACATTTACAAGAAATATAAAATCTTACTTTTTTTAAGGTTAACGTTTTGTTTTCCGCATGCTGCAAGCCACTTAGCTGCGATCGTTAAATCTTTCGGAAACAAAAAATATTTTATACTGTTTCTGTTAAGCAATTTTGTTTTCCGATAATAATTGCCACAACCTTTCACGGAACAGGACATTGCATACGGTAATGTCTACAATCACGTTTCTCCGGATCTAAACAACAAGCACCAGGGCCATATTTAATTGCGGTCCAATCAGATTCTAGCCGAGTGTGACGTCACACTTTGACTGCGCAGTGGGTGTCCACGGAATGAGCATACCCTTGTATTTATACCATGGTAGCGACCATGATACAAATAGCGTTTTCGATTGAAGCGGATTTGATCGACCCGAGATCGATTAATGACGTCACTTTTGCATTTCGACCAATAGTATTACTCGATTTGCTGAAGTGACGTCATTAATCGCTCTCGGGTCGATCAAATCCGCTTCAATCGAAAACGCTAAAAGACAAGGGTATGCTTACGCGCATACATAGACTTATATAGATAGACCGGCCCCTGCCGTAAGAGCACGCGTCGGAAGATGTACGGTGCAGACATAGCCGTGGGGGGTTTCTTCTCTCTGTCTTCTGATCGCTTGGTGGGGATAGACGTCTAGCCCATCTATTCCCTACTAGTCCCCACTCTAGACTTCTATCCCCACCAAGCGATCAGAAGACAGAGAGAAGAGACCCCCCACGGCTATGTCTGCACCGTACAATGGGGAGCAAAAATGAGTTCCTTTTTCGGTGTAGATGAGCATAGGTAAGTAGGTGCAATAAGTGCAGCGACCGTCCCTACAGATAGCGCACTCATCTACACCGAAAAAGGAACCCATTTTTGCTCCCCATTGTACATCTTCCGACGCGTGCTCTCACGGCAGGGGCCGGTCTATCTATGGGTGCTTTCCAATTGCAATATCCCTAGACACTTTCGTGCACACGGCGACACAAGTTGTGTTCCAATTGCCGTAATCGTGGACACAACGCTACACATCCGTACTCGCCCGAGAGCTACTAGTCGGATGTGTAAGCTTGTGTTCTCTAGTGACAATGAAATAGTTACTAGCCACGGCGGCTATAAATGAGTGGCCGGGCATTTCTTTTTCTTTTTTTTATTCAAGAAGGCGAAAAAACTACAAATTAACGAAAATATCAAGAGTATTATTAAAACAATAAGTAATTCGAATTATCTTGTATCACAATAATGAATAACCCTACCCAAAACCGTGCACAGCGTACACATTAGTACACACTTTGTTCCAATTGAGTCGTGCACATCGCTACACTTTATGCCTTCCTGTGTATGTTTATGTTAGGATGTGTTAAACAATTGGAAAGCACCCTATATAAGTCTATGCGCGCATATATAAATCACGTGACGGTCAACGGCCAATCAGAATTGTCACCATTCTACATCATCATTATGCGGTAAATTCGAAGTTACTATCATTTCTTTACAATACACAGTATAGAAAGTTACTATTTTGCCATTGTTTAGACGTCATTGCATAAAAGTTATACATTATACAAAAGTTATACATTATTGTAAAATTTCTATAATGTAGTACATACGTTAATACGAAATACTTTACTAAGATGTGGGATACAAAGTATATATTTGAGGTTCTTTGACGGCTAAATTGTATATATATATATATATATATAAATAATATTTTATTAATAAAGTATACTTTTTTTTTAATCAATAAAGTATTAAAATTGTTAACAGTGTTAATTAAATAAATAATAAATATGTAAATGAAATGGGCAATAAATTAATTTGATAAATTATTATTTAAATAAAAATGTATAAAAAGCGAAATTAAGGGATTAAGAAATAAAACATTAAATTAAATAATTTAATATTGAATTAATAAATTTTAAAATAATAATTAAAGAAATGTATTCCAGGAAAATAAAACAACAAAGATGTGTATTAAAATATTTTATTGTTAGTAATTTTACTAATTTCCTTCTTCTATTTTTTTTTCTATTGCTTTCACATATCTGCCGAGATTAATTACACGAACTCGGATATATGTTCGTGTTCGAACGAGGCACAATAAATAACATCGCGTGGTAGTTGAATTGGTTGTATTTTGTCATGTATAATATCAGCCAATTTATTAAATATTAATTGATCTTTTCGAAGATTTGATCCGTGATATTTTTCGAATTCGATATTCATTATTCGCGCAGTTGCTATCTTGCTATCATATCTTCTGAGGGGTACATACATTTACCGCGAGAAATAAATTGTATCCAATCTCCGTTGTTTATAGTCGGCATTTCTTGAGTTTTGACTCGAGAAATGCAGCCATATTTCGAGCCGAACCTGCTCGAACTGTTCCGGAAACAGTCGAGTATGACGTAGTATGGTGACATCCCCACTATTCCGTATTTCTGCGCAATGGGTTACCACCAAGTGAGCATACCCTTGTCTTTGGGTGTTTACGATAATGGCTATCCGAGTAATTTCCACTAGGACCGAAATATATGATAAGCACAGCCATCTACTACCATCATGATTCGTGACAACTCAATGCTGTCCGGTATAGCCAAATCAACGGGCATCACGGGCGAGTTGCGAGTTGCGAGTTCCGTGAGTCTGTAGCAGGTAACCTAAAAAATAAGATTAAAATTATTTGATTATTATAATTAAAAATAATCTGTTCTTAATGTATGGTAAGATTATTAACTTCATTAAAATTATAATTATGTAACACAATCATGTATTTTTAAAGTATTGTCTAAAGTAATGCCAAAGAGGTTATTTTATTTATAAATATTTTTTTTATTTATTTGTCTATCAAGTTCTATCATAACGGTATTATTTCAAAACCTAATATAAAATTTTAATTAGACATCTATTCTCAATAAATGTTATTATTTATTAGTAACTGTAACGTATATATTATAAAAGTCATCTTTTATTAAATAGATAGTGTTAACGCTTTGAAACAAATGAGATAAATTATGTAGAATTATTAAATAAATCATTATTAATAATATTTTTTTAGATTACAAGTAAAATAAAAATTTTAGTATAAATATTTTTTTTTCTTGTAGCAACTGCTTATGATAAGTTGCATGGTGTTATCATTATTTCATAAAAAAAATTATATAATGTATAAATATTATGCATGAATATTTTACTAATGTGACACTAACATTAATGTTTACAATAAATTTTTGTAATTTGTAATGCAAGTGCATAGTAAATTAAGATATACTGTCAACACAATAAGAAAAATTTTTGTTTGTGCAGTTTACTTAAAGCTATATACAAATCTATTAACATTTATGAACAAAATGTTGGATTATTTTCTTCATATTTTATATTGCATTATTATTAAATATTTTTAGACAAGACATGGCTATACAAGGAATGTGGGACTTATTTTTTGACTATCCATCAGATGATGATGATGAAGATTATCTTCCGCCTCAACGGGAATTTCACCCTAAGATTCCAGATTTTTTTGAAAATATTGTATTGACATATTCTTTAACAGGTAAAGGTTTTGCTACAATACAATTTATTGTTTTAATTTTGTACAGGTGTTTTTGTATTATATTAAATGTAATGAACTTCATTATTGTTTAAATAGATTTCAAATCACATTTTCGACTAGAGAAAACTACGTATGAAAGATTGGTACAAAGCCTTGGAGGACGTCTTCACCGTGACCGGGGTGCTGAGAAAATGTCTCCCGATAAACAAATAGCTATTACCTTGGCTGCATTCGCGGAGCACGCTTTCAGCGCTATTGTATCATTCTATCTTTATTATTCATTATACGTAAAACAAGGATAGAATGATGTAAAAGCGCTAAAAGCGCGCTCCCCGAACGCAGCCCTTATGGGTCCTCGGAAATCAGGAAGTTTACAGGTTAGTATGTTAGTATGTTTTATATTAATAACTTTTATCCAAGTGCATTTGGCCAAACCACTCTTATGTTTTTCTTCCATTAAACTTTTGTTTGCCTTCAGTTTTTGTCGAGTTTTTATTTTTAAAAATAGTTTTAACAAAAGTTGTACAGCTTTCAAGAAGAAATAATCTAGCGACCTTAGATTGCTTTTGTGTAAAATTGTTAAGGTTTATTGAGGACGACATTGGGTTTTTAAATAAGAATTCCGAATTTTTAATATTTTTTTGTATTTTATATTAAGATGTTTTTAAAACACCCTTATAAAGTCCTATTTTAATCTCATTATTTCCTAGTTAGAGTCACTTAAATTGTATTAGCAATGAAAAGTTTAAATTATTATAATTTTCGTCTTTCAGATTTATGTGTTTATATATGTATATTGTATAAAGGCAACAAAATTTAACGTTTAATAACAATTCAGTTTTTAAATAATTATGCACATGTAAACCGTAATATATGTACAATTTTTGTTACAGATCGGTAGCAGATAGATTTGGTGTATGTAAGGACACCGTTTGGAAATCTGTATTTGAGGTTGCGATGCTACTAATTGAAGATGTTCATACATATATTAAATGGCCTGAACCTTATGAAATGATTAACTTTGAAAGAGAATTTCGTGCATTAAATGGTTTTCCTGGAGTGATTGGAGCAATTGATGGCTCCCATATAGCTATAAGTGCACCCATAGAAAATTCTGACAATTATATTAACCGCAAAGGTTACCATTCATTAGTGTTACAAGGGATTTGTGATTATAAATTAAGGTTTATAGATGTTTTTACGGGAATGTGCGGTAGTGTTCATGACGCAAGAGTTTGGCGTTTAAGCGATATTAAGGAATTAATAACACAGGATGAAAATAGATACTTTCAAAATCAATACCATCTTTTAGCTGATTCAGCATATCCTTTGTCAAAATATATGTTAACTCCTTATCGAGATAATGGTCATTTAAACCGTCTACAAAGAAACTTTAACCCAAAATTGTCAAAAACACGTGTAGTTATCGAACGTGCCTTTGGAATGTTAAAAGGACGATTTAGAAAATTACGATATGTTTATATGTACAATACGGAAATGATACCCTTAATTATTATTGCTTGTTGTATCTTACATAACATATGTATAGAAAATGAAGATGAACCTATGGCATTTGATCCAATAGAAATGGAAATTAATAACGAAGATGCATTTATAAACGGAACAGAAAAAAGAGATCTTATTTCTCAGTTATTGTAAATTTTTGTAATAAAATATGTAATTATATAATTTTGAATTACATGCATATCTTAGTTAGATTTCTCAAATTTTTTAGTATATTTTTATTTTTTGAAAATATCTCTTTTTTCATGTCTTTTTTTATACCTATATATATATATATACACTCGTAGCAAAAAGGTTAATTTGTAATATAATAATAATTATAATTAATTGTTCGAAATAACTAAAATAATCATAAAACAATATTTACGTAAATAAAACTTTAATACTATAATGATCTATTTCTTAACAAGTCCAAATTTTTTATGTAATTAAAAGAAAGGAATAAGGCAAATGGTATATCTATATAAATCAGAAACACAATGATCACATTTAATAAATTTATTACATATAACTTTAAAATAAAATCAGAACATTATATATATTTGTAATAGGTATATATCTTCATAATGCACACATCTAAATAGGAACTTTTGAGTAATGAATAACTAAACTTATTTTGTTCACTACAACATAAACATTTATAATTATTACAGAAAATTAGGAACATTTGGTTATATATAAAAAAATAAACAATAATTATAACAATATTAAAATAAGATTATCACATATCATTTTGTACTTTTGTACATGTGATTTTAATATTATACTTAATGTAATAGAAAAAAAATTATTTTTTATTAATATTTGAAATATAACGAGCTTTTTAGATTTTCTTACGTTAATATTGCTTAGTAAACTTAATTTGTATTTTTGAAATATTTTTTATACTTTCTTATTTCCTTCTACTTTTTTATTTTTTTCAACTTTATTTCCGTCTACTTTTTTAAAATGCTTTTCTAGTAAAGATAAGAAACGTTCTCTTTGGTCATAATTTTCTTGGTGATGTTTCGCTTTTTGTTCTACTAATTCTGCAATCCAGGTAGGTTTTTTAGGCTTTCTTCTTCTTATCGGTCGGTTCTTTAAAATATTGGATGCTTCTAAATTTTCTTCATTCTCTTCATTCTCTTTATTTTCTTCAGTGTGTTTAGTACTCAAATCTATGCTTTCAGATGTATTTACATTTACTCTAAAACCGCGTGTACTTGATGCTACGGACAAAGGTGTAATTTCTGGGTTTTTTCTTAACATATCATCAATAATATCAAAATATTCCCAAGTTTCTTTTGCTGCGCCAGTACGATTATTTGCATCTTTTAACGTTTTATATCTTTTCTTCATACCAGTCCATTTGATACAACAGTTTTCCGCTGTCAAATTATAACCATGAGTGTTAATAACTGCAGCAATAGTTTTCCAAGCTTGCTTATTTAATGGAATAGTAGAAGATTCTGTATACGTGGTTATTTCTGCTAGCAGCAGTTTTACCATATTATTAGTCCACTGAACTCTGTAATTCACTGTAATTACAAAAATTAATTACTAACAAATTATAATAATTGACTTATATAATTATCTTTATTAAATAATCATGTACATACCAACATCATTCACTTCTCTCACTGAACTTAATTTATCTGTAGCCATTTCTCAACAAAGCAGACCTGTAAAAATCAGATTTTTTAAAATGTATATTATATGTAGATTTTACTGCTACAAAAATAGAAATCTGAGCAATCGGAACCAATAAAAATCTAACAGAATTCAACAAAGTATGATATGAAATTGACAGCAGAAGCCAAAATCTGTTCTTTCATGACTGCTTATGTTTATAAGTACGTTTAAATAAAATAACATTAATAACATTTATTGAGAATTGGTCTAATTAAAACGTTATATTAGATTTTGAAATAATACCGTTATGATAGAAACTTGATAGACAAATAAATAAAGAAAATGTTTGTAAATAAGATAATTTCTTTGGCATTACTTCAGACAATACTTTAAAAATATTGTGTTACATAATTGTGTTACATAATTATAATTTTAATGAAGTTAATAATCTTACCATACATTAAGAACAGATTATTTTTAATTATAATAATCAAATAATTTATATCTTTTTTTTTAGGTTACCTGCTACAGACTCACGGAACTCGCAACTCGCAACTCGCCCGTGATGCCCGTTGATTTGGCTATACCGGACAGCATTGAGTTGTCACGAATCATGATGGTAGTAGATGGCTGTGCTTATCATATATTTCGGTCCTAGTGGAAATTACTCGGATAGCCATTATCGTAAACACCCTTTGTATCATGGTAACGACATGACCATGCCTCGCGGGGGCATATGCGCATGCTCGTGGCCACATGCGCATGCTCAGTGGCCGCACGCGTATGCAAAAGTGCGCAAATTTTAAACGCATGTATATTTATAATGTATTACTTGAATTTTAATGATAAATGAATATAAGTATGTATTAAATCTTTGCCTTACTAAAGAGATGAGTCTATAATATACTAAAAATAGATACAGAAAAGATTAGCAAGACCCCTACGCAAGGTAGGGTGTTGCCCCTCTCTCCACAATTACCCTCTTTGCCAACGCCTGTTTCACGACAGTTTTTTGTACGAAAGTAAGTCTTGTTTTCGTAATAGATGTTGCTTTTGCAATAGAAAAGTGTTATATCAAAGTCGGGGGGGCTCCGCCCCCCCGAACCTCCCTGGCCGGGAGCTTCGTCCCCTGAACCCCCTTCGGGGGGCTCCGCCCCCTTACCCCCGCCGGGGGGCTTTGCCCCCCTGGATCCCCCATTGGAAGTTTCGCTTACACGTACTACATGTTAAGTTGTAAAGCGAGGTCTAGGTGAAGCTCCAATGGGGGGTCCAGGGGGGCGAAGCCCCCCGGCGGGGGTAAGGGGGCGGAGCCCCCCAAAAGAAGTCCAGGGGGCAAAGCCCCCGGCCAGGGGGGTTCGGGGGGCGGAGCCCCCCCTACTTTGATATAACACTTTTCTGTTGCAAAAGCAACATCTATTACGAAAACAAGACTTACTTTCGTACAAAAAACTGTCGTGAAACAGGCGTTGGCAAAGAGGGTAATTGTGGAGAGAGGGGCAACACCCTACCTTGCGTAGGGGTCTTGCTAATCTTTTCTGTGTTGCAATCCGAACTCGTGATTGCCACAGTATAATGAAAATAGGAAATCGATTATCATAGTATTATTAAAATAGGAAGTCGCGAGTTAAACAGGAAACCGCGAGTCAGCATAACAGCTGATTGCGCGGCCAGACTCTCTACCGAGAACCAACGCGACCTAGAGAGGTTCGCGGAAAGTTGACCGCGCAAGGACCCTGAACCGATCCCGCTTGACGACGATACGGAATAAATAGAGCGGAGGACAGGGATCAGGAGGGCAGTTCAGAGTCAGAGTCAGTGACAGATTGTTACGCGTATTAAGTATAAGACCGTTGTAAGATTTAAAGATCAGTGAATTTATTAAAGAATATCTAAAAGCCATATTAGAGTCTGTGATTTCCCCCGACGACTCCCCCGCGGACAGTGATCCCAATATTCGTGCACGGAGCGGCACAACATCTGTATCTATTTTTAGTATATTATAAACTCATCTCTTTAGTAAGGCGAAGATTTAATACATACTTATATTCATTTATCATTAAAATTCAAGTAATATATTATTCAAAGCCAAGTGATATGCATTATAAGTAATATATTATAAATATACATACGTTTAAAATTTGCGCACTTTTGCATGCGCGTGCGGCCACTGAGCATGTGCATGTGGCCACAGAGCTAACAGAGCATGCGCAAGTGGCCGTGGGGCATGGTTAATAGTCGCTACATCGCGTCGGTATGACAGGTTTCATAACCTGATAGTCGTCAACTTTGGGTCCGTTCCGTTTCACGCATATGCATTTATCTATAGCATACGTAACGTTTACTATAGACAATGCGCGCATCATGCGTGAAACGGAACGGACCCTTTAACTGTTAATATCTCGCTTCGCGGGGCAGAGCGACACTTTTTTCTGACAGATTCGGTCGATTTAAGCAAAAACGCCTCGATTAAGTTTATCAAAATCGGAGGTGAGGGGTGTAAACTAAATAATTACCCACATTTGTATAATGTTAATGGTAATTTATTGGTAAAAACAATAATAGAAAAATATCTACAGTAATTTTATTTAGGAAACACTTACTCTTTCCCCCTTCTTCTCCTTGCAACTTAACCTCACTCTGTCAATTTCTCTCACTTTATAAGTATACTCCATAGACATATAGATAGACCGGCCCCTGCCGTAAGAGCACGCGTCGGAAGATGTACGGTGCAGACATAGCCGTGGGGGGTTTCTTCTCTCTGTCTTCTGATCGCTTGGTGGGGACAGACGTCTAGCCCATCTATTCCCTACTAGTCCCCACTCTAGACTTCTATCCCCACCAAGCGATCAGAAGACAGAGAGAAGAGACCCCCCACGGCTATGTCTGCACCGTACATCTTCCGACGCTCTCACGGCAGGGGCCGGTCTATCTATATAAGTCTATGGTATACTCATAATGGACCTAGTTTACACCGAGCACTTGGTACGCGTATTAAGTACTATATCCGTTGCAAATCGCTTGATACGCTCGGTATAAACGCTCGCGGATTACTTTAGTGCGCTCTGGTCTGATACTCCTCAATCGCGAGTATCAGACCAAGTTGATACGCGTATCAAAAGATGTCAGCGCGCTGTAAACGCTTGATTCGATTCGAATTGGATCAAGTACGTATACCGCCGCTGCTGACTGTTGTTAGATTGAGGTTAAAGTTAGAATATTTTATAGGTACAAGATGAATTAATAATTATAAGTTGTTTAATAACTTGTGATATAGTTTCCAAAAAGTTCCTTTGTTCTTTACAAGTTCTTAAAAAGTCGTTTTTATTTATAGATATAATATAAATCATTAATTAAATAAATAGTTTGTTGTGTATGCAGGAAATATAAATATTTTTCCATTAATCTCAAAATGCGATATTAATTATGATAATTACTATAACTGTGAATTAGTGGTAGGTTTATGAGACAAACTTTGAATATTTTATAATAAAATATGTGGTGTACTGTACACATATAAAAGCTGTAATAATGTTACATGCATAAATTAAAGAAATAAAAGATATAAAAAGATGTTAAAATTATATTATTTAATTCGAATATACACATGAGAAAATAATACCGAAATCACTGAAAACATTGGACTTTATCTGGATTAAAAACCTAACCTAACCTGTTGTGAGATGGAACGGTGTAAACAGGGATGTATCAAATGTTTAGTCCGCACCAACTTGATACGCGTACCAACCGATTTAACAGTGTAAACTAGACCATGGAAGCAACCTGGCGGATAATCGGAATAATCGCGATTAGATTGCGATAGCTCGATATATCTAACCTGACCTGACCGTCAATGTCGCATCTCTGTTATCTAGGACTCTAGGCACTCTAGCCGTCTAGCCGCCAGTCCGCCACCACAGAACATATACAATTAGAAGTGCAAGCTCTGTGTATAACATTGGAAACACAAAACGCCGCGCGATCGACGCGCTCCAAGTGGTCTGGAGCTGGTACTACGTTCTATATCTGTGGCTGTGTTCCGAATACTAGCTGCCAAGTACTGAAAATCTATAATTTACGTTATACGTAAAGTATAGATTTTCAATACTGGCAGTGTATATCGGAACACGGCCTATATGAACTGTAAATAATATAGAATAATAGATGTTAATAAATAATGTTATTTTCGTCATTGAATGAGGGAATGCGCAATAAAGAACAAATTAATTGCATATAAAATGAAATACATTTTTATTTCAAAATTTATAACATGAAATACATTTCTATTTCAAAGTGTGTAACATATAATTACATTTTTATGTCAAAGTGTGTAACATAAAATACATTTTGATACCAAATAAAGTCTATAATAATAGACATTTCAATTTCAAAGTATAACATAAAATACATTTTTATGTCAAAGTGTGTAACATAAAATACATTTTGATTTCAAATAAAGTCTCTAATAATAGAACACAACAGAATATACGATTCTATAATAAGTGGGAAAAAGAAGAAACCGTACAATTAAAAAGTTCGAAAACCAAATATATAAAAGAGAAACTAAAAATGCAAATAAGCAGAAAATGCAACTAAATCACAATTATTTAAATTGCTTGGTTTTTTCAATTTTCAATCAATAAATGGCTATAGTGGCGGATTAAGGCTCCTGCTGGCTCGATTGCAAAGTCCGCGTTGACAGTACATACAGCGTCACACCTGGCAAAATTATGAACTAAAAGGCGTCAAAAATGACGTTAAAAAGCTAAATTATTCTTGCGATTTACAACGTTATTTTTCGTTTTAGTGTAGTGTTTTTATATGTTAAACAATTGTTGTAGTGTTAAAATATACCGAAGATTCCCATTTGATTATAATTTAATATGTGAAAATAAATATTTATTTCAATTCGGCAGCTGTCAAACGGCTAGTTTTCGTCCTTGATTAGCACAATTCAATTCGACATACGTGGATTAAGGCTCCTGGATGGTCACCGCGGCCATATTGAATTCCTACTATCGAGGCGAGGAAAACACCCAATTTTGTCGTCCGTGCCATTTGCAAATAAAAAGACATTTCAATAAAACATCACTCTAGATCGTTTCAGAACACTTCCAAAATTTACCGAAAACTCTCCTTTTCTCTCGACAATAAACACACAGCCATAAAACGAAGCCTGAAACATACGGGAAAACAGCCGTTTTACGACTATCGAAAGGAGGTGAAAACGTTCCTTCCGCAAGCTAATCTTAGTTTTCGGTAAATTTTACGACTTTCACGAATACGTCAAACGTTAGAGCACAAGTACAGAGCGAATAATAAGGAAATGGCACGGACGACAAAATAGGCTTGTCAACATGTCACTTTGCACGCCAATCCACGCCTTATAGTTCATTGGTTTGCAGGCGTGAGGCGCTGCACGATTCTTGACATGTCGGTAACATGTCAGCTGGTCAGCAGCGTACGCACACAGAGATGCTCTGTCTCCGTGACGATGCGCGCTCGGCTAAGCGGCGCGCCGTGCGAGCGAGCGAGAGAGAGAATATCATTCCCTCCTTCTCGCTCTGACTCTGATGCGTCGAGGCTGCTAGAGATTGCTTTCTCGGCGTGCCCCGGCGATCTGAAAAAGAGGGTACACGTCGAAAAGCGCAAATGTGCACGATACTTTAATAGTCTGCAAGGGGAGAACCTCTGAGTATATAGATATGATATTAGTTGATACTAAGCATTCGTTGCAAAGTTATTAACAAAATAGGATTTCAGCGTTCCATATATACCCGTGCGGTAACACTCAATCTCGAAATGGTGCGTGGCAGCGCGGTAGGGCGTCTGCCTGCTAAGACGCTGGCCCGGGTTCGTTCCCTGGTGCTTCCTTTTATTTTTTTTTGGTTTTTTTATTATAAATAATTATTTAATTATTTTCAGAACAAAGGAGCATGTAAAAAATAATTTAATTTATAGTCAAAATTGTTTGATTTTTTTATATAACATTTGAACACGACATAATACAGAAACGCACGCGTTTTGGGCACAAGACGATTTCAAAGAGGATGAGAAAGAGAATCACAATGACCCGTCAATAATTTGTTTAATTAATTGTGAAAGTTGAAAGTAACATTTATTTGTTATAAGGTGTAAGATAATACTATTCTCCACTAATCACACCGTATGACTAAATATATTTGTGTAAGGGAATATTAGTTACTAATTGTTATCCTTCTCCTCACCTCCCTTATTAAACTCTTAACGTTATGTACAAAATCATTACATTCATATCATTCGATTACACACACCCTTCCAAATTTAATTATTTTTTACATGCTCTTTCGTTCTCGAAATAATTACATAATTATTATATATATTGTAACAAAAAAAAAAGCCAAAAAAAATGAAAAGAAGCACCGGGTAACGAACCCGGGTCAGCGTATTAGCAGTCAGACGCCCTTCCGCGCTGCCACACACCATTTCGAGATTGAACGTTACCGCACGGGTATATATGGAACGCTGAAATCCTTTTTTGTTCATAACTTTGCAACGCAACTAATATCTTATCTATATATTCAGAAGTTCCCCCCTTGCAGACTATTAAAGTATCGTGCACATTTGCGCTTCTCGACGTGTACCCTCTTTTTCAGATCGCCGGGCCACGCCGAGAAAGCAATCTAGCAGCCTCGACGCATCAGATTCAGAGCGAGAAGGAGGGAATGACATTCTCTCTCTCGCTCGCTCGCATGGCGCGCCGAACTTAGCCGAGCGCGCGTCGTCAGTCGTCACACGGAGACAGAGCATCTCTGTGTGCATAAGTGGAGGGGGATGTGCTCAGCTCGGAATCGCACCACTTATCATGCGATACTCTGTAAGAGTCGTGCGACAAAGTTCTCATTCCTACCGCGGCTACCGCTGACAACTGTGTCGCCACCGTCAACGCGGAGTTCTCGGCTCCCGACCCAGGAGCCTTAAAGAAGTGTTTTCGGTATATTTTACAACTCTATTCTATCGATTACAAATGCTATCTTATTGAAAAACAATTTTATTTGAATGTACGTCGCAAGAATTTTTATGATATTTTTCTCGCTTCTGACGTCATCAATCCAAGATGGCTGCAGTAAGTGAACAGGAGCCTTAATGGCTACATGTCGCGATGTACACATCAGATAGCTAGTTTACTGCAACAACTGCACTCGAGAAAATTATTTTAGTATCTCTAGATCTGTTATAAAATATAGCGCCTTTACTAACGCACTTCTCCGAACACGAATTGATTAATAATTATTCTGCATCCTTGATTCTATAGCAGAAGATTGCATGCACAATTGCATTACAAAATAAATATACGATTATGGGTATGCGAGTAAACTAGACGTTTTCAAAACGTGACGCGTCAATATTTATATGAGTGTCAGCATTGGCAATGATCTCTACCTTCCCGTCCGTATCGTTCACTGCTCTGACCGCATCCAGATCTTGATGCTTCTGGGATTTTTGACTCGGCGTGCTCGGCTGCTCGACTTGAGCACTGTCAAATTGTCCCGGCACGGGTTAGGCTACAACATTAAAGCATACAAAATTAAATACGGAGTATTCGTATTATATTCCACCTATCTTTTTGAGATTTTCTTTTTTTTATATATTTAAAAAGATTTATTCTTCTCACCTGCACCGGAGGATTATATCCCTGGTAACCTTGAAAGTTTGGTGGAAACGTCGGGCCATTTGGACCGGGAACATAATTAATTACACCGGGCTATTGATCTCCGTAGGGAGACTTAGGGTCCGAGATAAGAAGAAGAAGAGTCCCTGATACCCCGCGATCGCGATCCACCAGGAACCACCGACACTCAATTCAATATGGCTGATGTTCTGTGAGGCACAATGACTTTTCACTTTCACTTTTCGTCCGAGTCTCCGACGCCGACCATGCCCGATCGACGTTTGGCTTGCTTCGGCTCACGATATGCGCGCGCATTACCCCCGATTTCGTCTGGAGCTGCCGCCATGATGTTTCTCCCCACAGAACATATACAATTAGAAGTGCAAGCTCTGTGTATAACATTGGAAACACGAAACGCCGCGCGATCGACGCGCTCCAAGTGGCATGGCCCTGGAACTACATTCTATATCTGTGGCTGTCCGCTGTGTTCCGAATACACTGCCAGTACTGAAAATCTATAATTTACGTTATACGTAAACTATAGATTTTCAATACTGGCAGTGTATATCGGAACACGGACTATATGAACTGTAAATAATATAAATAATGTTATTTTCGTCATTAAATGAGGGAATGCGCAATAAAGAACAAATTAATTGCATATAAAATGAAATACATTTTTATTTCAAAATTTATAACATGAAATACATTTCTATTTGAAAGTGTGTAACATATAATTACATTTTTATGTCAAAGTGTGTAACATAAAATACATTTTTATTTCAAATAAAGTCTATAATAATAGACATTTTAATTTCAAAGTATAACATAAAATACATTTTTATGTCAAAGTGTGTAACATAAAATACATTTTTATTTCAAATAAAGTCTATAATAATAGACATTTTAATTTCAAAGTATAACATAAAATACATTTTTATGTCAAAGTGTGTAACATAAAATACATTTTGATTTCAAATAAAGTCTATAATAATAGAACACATAACAGAATATACGATTCTATAGTAAGTGGGAAAAAGAAAAAACCGTACAATTAAAGAGTTCGAAAACCAAATATATCAAAGAGAAACTAAAAATGCAAATAAGCAGAAAATGCAAGTAAATCACAATGATTTAAATTGCTTGGTTTTTTCGTAATGGCCTGAAGTTACCTGTACCGGTTTTTTCTTATCTTTAACATACTTATGTATTAAAAACTTTAAACTATCTTTGACGATTAGATCATCACATCGATGATTGCTACAGAAATCACTGCTGTAGTTATTAAAAAATATTTTTTTAAAAGCTGATTCTAAGTTTGACTTATGTCCATTTTCATCGCAAAATTTAAATAATCTATTGTGTACGTTTTGTATTAACGTAATCACCTGATTACTTGGATACGTTAACGAATCTTTGTCTGAATATTCCTTAAAAACCGTGTACAGATGATGTTGTTCTTGTTGTGTACAAAACAAATCACTTTTACATTTTGAACAATTACATACTATTCTCTACGACTACATTAACATTACCGCTTCTTCTCGCTCATCTGTGATGCTTCTTGTGCATGCTCAAGTCGGTTACATGGTGGAAGGTCTTCTGACATGTTATAGCTTGCGTTGTTCGTCAGGCATGTGCGACTCCTCGTGTTTCGCTAGACTGGTCTTATTACTGCCTTTTAGGGCCTTTGATATTGCCTTCGGTAGCAGCAGTCTGAAACATTGAACAATACAATAAGATTCACACACTTAAAAAAGATAGATTCACAAATATATATACACAAATATATATATATATATATATATGTATAATAAAATTGGCAGCAAAAAGAATGCAATTAAAAAAAAGAGATAAAGCAAAATCAAAAAAGAAAGCAAAGTGTAATAAGTAAAGAGAAAATATGATTCTAAGAATTTAGAAAAATAAAAGATAATCCGAGTAAAATTGTTATACGTACTTGTTGATGTACCAGCATGTGTCTCTGTAGATTGTTCAGCCTGTTGAACTCGCGACCGCACACTTCGAAATCAAACTTCTTGTCGGGATCGTGATGCTTCTTGTGCATACTCAAGTCGGTTATGTGGTGGAAGGTCTTCTGACATGTATCGCACGTATACTTGCGTTGTTCGTTAGGCGTATACCTGACTGATGACTCCTCGTGTTTCGATAAGAAGAAGAAGAGCCCCTGATACTCCGCGATCGCGATCCACGAGGCACCACCGAAATTCAATATGGCCACAATGACTTATTGACTTTTCACTTTCACCCAAGGAACACATCGCAGTCAAAATAACATCATTTTGATGTCATTTTGACGTCATAGTTACATCACGGCAGAAAAAGTCAACATGACGATTTTTCGTTACAAAATTTGACTGCTTATTGACGTCAAGAAAAAGTATTACTGTACCCATGTTGAAGTTCTCCAAGTGTTCGCTGAATGTTAATTTAAGATTTGAAGAAATAATATTGTTTCATATTTGAAAGTTATTTAATATTTGAAAAACATACCTTACTTTGGAAAATATGGTCTTATATATTTATATCATTGCAGCAATGTTGCTGGCAAAGATATATGTCTTGCGGATGTTATGATTTTGCTTCGCCTAAACCTGCTTATATTCGCTCTCAACTGAAACTTTCTTACGAGTTAATCACACCATTATGCGCCACCTATCGGTGTTATTGCAAGCTACCACGGAAAGATGCGCTACCGTGCATCTTTCTGAAAATATCTCAGGAAATTTTTAATAAAAGAGAGTTGCATTATAGTGTTTTGAAAACGTCTCGACAAGGGCTACAAGAATATGCAATAAAAACTATTTTTTATTTAACCCCCAATGGTGTTTTATTTAAAAAATTTAAGGTGCTTTTGATCTAAATTTTTTATATAGAAGCCCCTATTTTTATTGTATATTCTTGTAGCCCTTGTCACGACGTTTTTAAAACACTATAATAAAGTTCTCTTTTGTTAAGAATTTACTGAGATATTTTAAATTTTGTCATGATATTTTTAATATAAAATATGAAATATCTTGTAAAGTACTCACTTTTCGATGACTTTACCTTAATACTTTTATACATAGAATAATCAAAGAAATCGAATAATCTAATAATAATATTAATTTTTACATTTGTAATTTTTCGAAATTAAGTTTGTCCACAAAATGCAATCAAATTTTTTAAAATTAATTTGTCTGTTTTTTTTACATCATTCGATTACTTTCATTATTCTACGTATAAACGTATTAAGGTAAAGTCATCAAAAAGTAAATACTTTACGAAATATTTTATATTTTATATTAAAAATGTAATGACAAAAATTTAAAATATCCCAGAAAATTCTTAACGAAAGAGAGTTGCATTATAGTGTTTTGAAAACGTCTTGACAAGGGCTACAAGAATATGCAATAAAATCTAATTTTTATTTAACCCCCAATGGTGTTTTATTTAAAAAATTTAAGATGCTTTTGATCTAAACTTTTTATATAGAAGCCCCTATTTTTATTGTATATTCTTGTAGCCCTTGTGACGACGTTTTTAAAACACTATAATAAAGTTCTCTTTTGTTAAAAATTTACTGAGATATTTCAAATTATGTCATGATATTTTTAATATAAAATATAAAATATCTTGTAAAGTGTTCACTTTTTGATGACTTTACCTTAATACTTTTATACATAGAATAATCGAAGAAATCGAATAATCTAATAATAATATTAATTTTTACATTTGTAATTTTTCAAAATTAAGTTTTTCCACAAATTGCAATAAATTTTTTAAAATTAATTTTTTTGTTTTTTTATATTATTCAATTTCTTTTATTATTCCACGTATAAAATTATTAAGGTAAAGTCATCGAAAAGTAACTTTCAAGCATACTAATTTTGAGAAGTTATCTTTTCGTCATTGCAGCATATGCACTAGATAGAACAGTGAAAGTCACAATAAAGTCAAAATGTCGTCAAAACAATGGTAAAATGATGGTAAAATATTTTTATATAATTTTGACTTTATTGTGACCGTCAATTTTTCGTCATACAGAAAATGCGTGACTATTTTGAATCAAAATATAGTCATTTTGACTATCTGTTGACTTTGGTGTGTTCCTTGGGCACTTTTCGAGTCTCCGACGCCGACCATGCCCGATCGACGTTCGGCTTGCTTCGGCTCACGATATGCGCGCGCATTACCCCCGATCCTGCATGGCCCTGCCGCCATGATGTTTCTCCCCTTCTCCTACGAGTTTCACCCCCGTGTTTCTCCCCTTCTCATACGAGTTTCACCCCCATGTCCGCCACTGGCCGCTGGCCGCTGGATTGACAAGTTATAAACATCGCGCGCTTTCCCTCTTGTTCCTCCAAGAGATGTGTATTCTCGTCGCTCGTATTCTCGATGACACACTGAAGACGGCTTGAAGTGTTGGGAGTCCGTCGCGGGCCGGCGTCCGGGACGGACGTCGGCCCGCTTGCCAAGTTTAACAGAGTTCTTTTCAATGATGATATCGTTTTGTGTGACGGGCTTCCTATTTAGTTTATTTAGTTTATTTAGTTTATGTAGTTTGTTACTTATACTTTGAGTTTGCATTTCTATTGGTCTTAAAGGTTCTTCTACATAGAGGTTGTAAGCTGGTATTAACGCAGTAGCAGTACGTCTCAGGAAAATTTTTTTTGGTGTAGTAGGTCGTAACAGTGGTAGTAGGCGAGGTGATACAACTGCTCATATTCCACATAGAGGTTTTAAGCAGTTTTAAAGTGGTATTAACGCAGTAGCAGTACGGCTCAGGCATAGACTATAGAACATCAAGAAAGCGCTTTCCGGTGTAGTAGATCGTAACAGTGGTAGTAAGCGAAATGAACCAAGTCCATTTCTCACGGCTACGTTCTACGTCGCCCATCCTCAGGTTAGGTTAGGTTACATGGTCGATCTGTCTACATGGTCTTCGCTTGAGTTTATGCGAAAATCGTCGTGCTACCACAGTAAGTATATTCATATATACGCATATTTATATATACAAATAGAATCTAATCGAAATAATAATCGGAACAGGGAGAGGTACACACGTTGATCTGAATACAAGTCGCATCATTCATCGTGTCTGTCTGCATGGTCTTCGCTCCAGTGTATACGAAAATCGTCCTGCTACCACAGTAAGTATATTCATATATACGTATATTTATATATACAAATAGAATCTAATCGAAATAATAATCGGAACAGGGAGAGGTACACACGTTGATCTGAATACAAGTCGCATCGTTCATCGTGTCTGTCTGCATGGTCTTCGCTCCAGTGTATACGAAAATCGTCCTGCTACCACAGTAAGTATATTCATATATACGTATATTTATATATACAAATAGAATCTAATCGAAATAATCGTAAGATGATATATGAAACTATATTCACACATTTTATTTCTGAGTTGTAATAATTGGAAAGATTTGTATAATATTTAGTACAATTATTAATAATGCAATTTTGTCATTTCAGGTCGGTGTGGACTCAGCTCAGCAAAAGATCTACATGCATACAATGTTGGCTCAACGACCGTTATCTTCCATGCGTTCCACTGATCTCAGTTTAAGCAAGACTATCCCTCAACGCCGCCTCGCTGTGTTATATATTTAATATTGAAACTGTATGTTCCTATTAGACATAAAACATTAATGTACAGCATTACATTCTAATAATTGTACTACATATATGTATAATACAGATGCTATATATGGCTGTATATTAAGACAATATAAAAACTAAGTTTAAAAAATGAAAACTATATAAGTCATATTTATTGTAAGAATTGTGCAATACAGAGTATAAGACATTATGCCTCTTTTCATAAAATAATCTCATCTGTTCAATTCTCTTCCTGTAATTCGTGTTATTTTATAATCACACTTAAAATAATACAATCAAATTTAAAATAATATAATCATACTTAAGGCTCCTGGATGGTCACCGCGGCCATATTGAATTCCTACTATCGAGGCGAGGAAAACACCCAATTTTGTCGTCCGTGCCATTTGCAAATAAAAAGACATTTCAATAAAACATCACTCTAGATCGTTTCAGAACACTTCCAAAATTTACCGAAAACTCTCCTTTTCTCTCGACAATAAACACACAGCCATAAAACGAAGCCTGAAACATACGGGAAAACAGCCGTTTTACGACTATCGAAAGGAGGTGAAAACGTTCCTTCCGCAAGCTAATCTTAGTTTTCGGTAAATTTTACGACTTTCACGAATACGTCAAACGTTAGAGCACAAGTACAGAGCGAATAATAAGGAAATGGCACGGACGACAAAATAGGCTTGTCAACATGTCACTTTGCACGCCAATCCACGCCTTATAGTTCATTGGTTTGCAGGCGTGAGGCGCTGCACGATTCTTGACATGTCGGTAACATGTCAGCTGGTCAGCAGCGTACGCACACAGAGATGCTCTGTCTCCGTGACGATGCGCGCTCGGCTAAGCGGCGCGCCGTGCGAGCGAGCGAGAGAGAGAATATCATTCCCTCCTTCTCGCTCTGACTCTGATGCGTCGAGGCTGCTAGAGATTGCTTTCTCGGCGTGCCCCGGCGATCTGAAAAAGAGGGTACACGTCGAAAAGCGCAAATGTGCACGATACTTTTAATAGTCTGCAAGGGGAGAACCTCTGAGTATATAGATATGATATTAGTTGATACTAAGCATTCGTTGCAAAGTTATTAACAAATAGGATTTCAGCGTTCCATATATACCCGTGCGGTAACACTCAATCTCGAAATGGTGCGTGGCAGCGCGGTAGGGCGTCTGCCTGCTAAGACGCTGGCCCGGGTTCGTTCCCTGGTGCTTCCTTTTATTTTTTTTTTTGTTTTTTTATTATAAATAATTATTTAATTATTTTCAGAACAAAGGAGCATGTAAAAAATAATTTAATTTATAGTCAAAATTGTTTGATTTTTTTATATAACATTTGAACACGACATAATACAGAAACGCCACGCGTTTTGGGCACAAGACGATTTCAAAGAGGATGAGAAAGAGAATCACAATGACCCGTCAATATTTGTTTAATTAATTGTGAAGTTGAAAGTAACATTTATTTGTTATAAGGTGTAAGATAATACTATTCTCCACTAATCACACCGTATGACTAAATATATTTGTGTAAGGGAATATTAGTTACTAATTGTTATCCTTCTCCTCACCTCCCTTATTAAACTCTTAACGTTATGTACAAAATCATTACATTCATATCATTGCGATTACACATACACCCTTCCAAATTTAATTATTTTTTACATGCTCTTTCGTTCTCGAAATAATTACTAATTATTATATATATTGTATACAAAAAAAAAAAAGACAGGCCAAAAAAAATGAAAAAGAAGCACCGGGTAACGAACCCGGGTCAGCGTATTAGCAGTCCAGACGCCCTTCCGCGCTTGCCACCCACACCATTTCGAGATTGAACGTTACCGCACGGGTATATATGGGAACGCTGGAAATCATTTTTTGTTCAATACTTTGCAACGCAACGAATATCTTATCTATATATTCCAGAAGTTCCCCCCTGGCAGACTATTAAAGTATCGTGGCACATTTGCGCTTACTTCGACGTGTACCCTCTTTTTCAGA